>JBBPTC010000634.1:0-13737 GCA_038093955.1 Boletus albobrunnescens
TGTCCTCGTGACTGCTGACTAGCAACACTCGGAAATACCAGAACTACGCTTCCGCGTTACAAAAGAACTAGCTTCTCTCCTAACCCCCTACTATTCAGTAGAGGGGCAACTCCAACACAACGTCTCGTCGATACGGACTCACAGACTCCGGCTCACCATCTCCCTCCCGGTTCGTTCTCCCTGATCTCTCTAGTCTACATCAATATCACCCTTGGTTTGCCTATAAACCCGACGACCTCTCTGGAGAGGAATACCATCGTCAGTATAAGGAACGCCAACTCGCATTAGCAAGAGAGAACAGAAGAGAAGGAAGGCCCTCAGACTTCCTCCCACCTTTCGAACCCCTCGAGCGGACAGCCTCACCCGGCTCTCCTATCAAAGCAGAAGAAGAAGAACAGTTCGTAGAACCAAGAACAGGAGACGAAGAAGAAGAAGATATGGCAGGAGAAATCAAGGCCGGATTGCCAGAAGATTTCTCGGGAGAACCAGAAGATGCCAACAGATGGCTGCTCGCCATGAAGGCATACTTCCAAATCAATGGAACCCTCTTCACAGACCTTACGAAATCGCTAACCTTCCTCAATAAAATGAGCAAGGGAAGAGGAAGGACCTTCGCAGAAGGATGGTTGATGAAACTAGCCAACAACCAGGTGCCGGCAGAGGAGAAAACATTCGACATCATCACGGAACGGTTCTCCCAGACTTTCTCTCCATACGACACTGCCGCCAAAGCCAGGATCCAACTTGCCCAAGTAAAGCAAGGAAGGAAGGGAAACTTCGAATCCTTCGTCTCGACATTCCTACTCTTATCAGAAAAGTGTGGAATAACCGATGAGAAGGCTCTGATCGAATGGTTCGTCAGAGGAGTAAACCCAGCTCTCGCAGAAATGGTCCTATGCTGCGAAACCATCCCCACAACCCTGAAAGGATGGATTGACAAGACCACCCTCTTCAACCAACAACTACATCGCATCGAGGACCTGCGAAGAGGAGTGGAGTATATCCCTAGCTATTCTAGAGGAAGAAGGGATCCAAACGCCATGGAGGTAGACCGAGTCTACCTAACCCCCGCGCAAAGAAGTGAGCACCTCAAAACTAACAAGTGCTTCATATGCCACAAGGTGGGGTGCCGAGCTAGCAACCACAAGCAGAAAGGAGGAAGAAGCGGAAATAGCAATTGGAGGGAACCAACTCCCAGAAATAGGCCTCCTCTTGCCAAAACTCGAGGAACCTCCCTTGAGGGGGATCTACAAGAATACCTGGACAACCTTGACAAAGGGAGCCAACAAGCAGCTATGAAGATTCTAAAGACAGCCTTCGAACCAGAAGAAAATCCTGGAGAAGGACCATCCGTCTCTCGAGTAGGACTTAATGACGGAAATCTACACACTCCTACCACGTGGGGAGATGAAGAATCAGATCCCCATTATCTCAGGACTTGTAAAGTCGAAGAAACTCCTCTTCTACGAGGATTAAAAGCCGCCGAAGAATGGAAAGCCCAAAAGAAGGGTTTTTAAGAGGGAAGAATGAGTCGACATCATCTCTTCCCACAGTCTCTCATAGGATCTCCCCTGTATTTGTAACTGGTGCCCAAAGTACGTCAATCAACATTCCAATTACACTCAGTGCACCAGGAAAACAGGACAAAATCGTCGACACCCAAGCATTAATAGACAGTGGAGCAACAGGTTGCTTCATTGATCGAACTCTCGTGCAGAAAAAGGACCTTCCTACGATCAAGTTGAAAACTCCATTACGAGCAACAAATGCCGATGGGACCCAAAACCATAGTGGTCTCATAAGAAGGAAAGCCTCCCTCCTAATGAAGATAGGAGAACGAATTGAATTACGAGAATTCCTCGTAATCGACTGTGGAAAAGACAACATCATCCTTGGGCTCCCGTGGCTAAAGGACGAAAACCCAGAAATTGACTGGGCAAAGGGAAAGATCAAAATTCCAGAGAAATCTTCTGAACAACGAAACGAGGAAGAATACATCCACACCTTCCTCAACAAATGTCAAGTCCATAAATTACTCAGGAGGAGTAGGACATGGTGGGACACTCAAATCGATCAAAAACATTTCCTACGTACCCAAGAACTACGGATACGGAAAACCACCGTCTCTACCACCCTAGCCCAAGAAGCACCAAAACGAAAGGTAGAAATACCACCAGAGTATCAGGAATTCGTCGACGTCTTCACAAAGAAGGAAGGAGGTCCCCTTCCCCCCAATCGTCAGTTCGATCACGGAATAGACTTAACGGAAGACTTCGTCCCTAAAGTGGTGAAGGCCTACCCACTAAATCCAAAAGAACAAGAGGCCTGTAAGGCCTTCATAAAGGAACATCTCGAGGTGGGAAGAATCACTCCTTCGAACTCCCCGCAAGCCTCCCCCTTTTTCTTCGTCCCAAAGAAAGATGGAACCCTCCGTCCCTGTCAGGACTATCGATACCTGAACAAGCATACCATCAAAAATGCTTATCCCCTACCCCTCATCTCTGACCTAATGGATCAGCTGAAGAACACGAAATACTTTACCAAACTAGATATCCGATGGGGGTACAACAACATCAGGATAAAGAAAAAGGATCTCTGGAAAGCCGCGTTCATCACCCCTTTTGGACTTTTTCAACCGACCGTCATGTTCTTCGGAATGTGCAACTCTCCCGCCACCTTCCAGGCCTTTATGGATTGGATCTTTCAATGGGCAAAAAACGAAGGATGGATCCTCATCTATATGGATGACCTTCTCATCCATGCCCAGACAAAGGAAGAGCTGCGACAACGTACCAGGCAAGTACTCCAATGCCTACGCGAAAATCACCTAGGAGTCAAATTGGAAAAATGCTACTTCAACGTGGAAGAGGTGGAATTCTTAGGGATGATAGTTCGTCAAGGGATTATCAAGATGGACCCTGCCAAGTTGGCTGCCATCAAAGACTGGGAAGCCCCAAAAACCGTAAAGGGGATACGATCCTTTATCGGTTTTTGCAACTTCTATCGAAAATTCATCCCTGACTTCTCAAAACATGCCCGTCCAATTCTGGACCTAACAAAACAGAAAACAACCTGGCAATGGGGGAAGGACCAGGAACAGGCCTTCCTCCATTTGAAAAACGCTTTTTGCTCACAACCCGTTCTTCGCATGCCGGACACCTCCAAACCCTTTTCCGTCATGACCGACGCGTCCTTGGTTGCCTCAGGAGCAGTCCTGATGCAAAAGGATGGTAACGGCGACCTCCATCCTTGTGCCTACTTCTCTAGGACTTTCTCCCCCGCAGAACGAAATTACGACATCTATGATAGAGAGCTCCTAGCAGTCATTCGCGCCTTAGAAGAATGGCAGCATTACCTAACAGGAACAGAACACCCGGTGACCATCCTCACCGATCATAAGAATCTTACGTATTTCAAGGATCCTCGAAAGCTTTCTCGCCGACAAGCCCGCTGGCTCCTTATTCTTCAGGACTACGATCTAATCTTCCATCACCTCCCGGGTGCTCAGATGGGGCCAGCAGACGCGCTTTCTCGAAAAGATTCCCTGGATACGACTGGAGACAATACAGATGTCGTTCTCCTTCCGAACGCCTTCATACGGAAGCTCGACTTAGATCTCTCCTCTCAACTTCGCTCTTCCTCGGCCAGTGACCCACTGGTTCAACGTCAGCTCTGCTCCCTTCACGACGACTCTCCTTCATTTCCCTTCTCCGGGAAAACGGACTGGGTGTACAAGGACGACCTTTTATACTATCGAGGTCGCTTATTTGTTCCAGAAGCCTCCCGACGACAGATTCTTGCCGCTCTGCATGACTCCCCCACTGGGGGTCACGGTGGATATTTCCGAACGTTAAACCTCGTCCAACGGGACTACTGGTGGCCCGGTATGGCTGGTTTTGTCCACAGGTACATCATGGGTTGTGCAATCTGCCAGGCAAACAAAGTCAATACACACCCCACTCTCCCCCCTCTCACGCCTCTCTCCCTCGCCGCTACCCGTCCCTTCCAACATCTTTCGGTGAATCTTATCACGGATCTGCCTCTTTCGCAGGGATTTGACTCGATCATGGTCGTGGTCGACCATGGGCTTACTAAGGGGGTAATTCTTGCCCCTTGTCACAAAAATATCACTGCAGAAGGAGTAGCCACCCTCTTTTTCTCTCACGTGTTCAAGAGATTCAGTCTACATGACAAACTCGTCTCCGACAGAGGTCCCCAGTTCGCCTCCGCATTCGCCTTGGAACTGGCACGACTGTTAAACTATGACCCCCTACTCTCCTCCGCATATCATCCACAAACTGACGGAGAAACGGAACGAATGAATCAAGAGCTAGAAACCTACCTTAGAATCTTTTGTCAAGGGGATCCCACCAAATGGGCGGAACTTCTAACCGTAGCGGAATACCACCATAACTCCTCCGTTCATTCGGTAACCAAACAAACTCCATTTTCCCTAATGCTGGGATATGAACCACGAAGTTACCCCTCCCTGGGACAGACCTTCGTACCAGCAGTAGAAACACGACTTTCCTCCCTCGAACAAGCCCGAAAGGAGGCTCACGAAGCCCACCTAAAGCAATGGTACATGAAGGAAAGGGTCATATCCCGCTTCAAACCATGGAAAGTAGGAGAACGAGTATGGCTAGAAGGACGAAATCTCCGCCTCAAATACCCCTCAAAAAAGCTCTCCCCTCGAAGAGAAGGACCGTTCGAGATCACTCAGGTGATCTCCCCCGTCTCCTACAGGATAAAACTCCCACCAACTTGGAGAATCCACGACGTCTTCCACGCTTCTCTCCTAACTCCATTTAGGGAAACTGCGGAACACGGAACAAATTTTGTTCCACTTCCGCCGGATCTAATAGAAGGAGAAGAGGAATTCGAAATTGACCAAATTCTATCCCATCGGGGTTCCACACGCCGTCAGACCTTTTTGGTAAAATGGAAAGGATACCCGTCTTCCGAAAACACCTGGGAACCCGAGTCCAATCTTGGCCATGCCAAGGAACTCCTATGAGAATATAAGGAGAGGAACCCCATCGACTTCCCCTCAACAAACTAACCCACATGTCTAACTACACCAACGATGTCCCCTCCGCTGAATTCGACGTTCGAGTACCCCTTCGCCTCCATCGACTCCCTCTTCGAAGTCGAAGAATTGTCTACACCTCTCTTCTGGCTAACGCTGCAGCCTCCAACGCCCTCCACCTCATCCCAGAATTTACAGGGAACGGAACCCTCGTCTCCTTGGTGAAGATCTTCCATTCCTATGCCGCCGCCAGAACCACCCACGCCCAGCTCCTCCCAGAATCTGCTCCCCCAGTCTACGCCCATGCCATGGGACAGGCACTCGCCGAGGCAAGAGCCTCCATCCTCGATGCCATGGACCAACATGGTATGGGAAGAATTTTCAACGATCTTCCCCACCTCGTCGTCTTCCCGGTACTCCGTCCCATTTTCAACGCTCTCCCCTTCCATGACCGACTCTACTACCTGTCCGATGATCCAGCTGTCGACACCTGGAACATCGACGACTGGGATTCCCCCTCCGACGAATCCACCCTCGTCTCCGAACCAACCCCCGCCGCTCTACCATCCCCAGCCGACTCTGGTGTGGACCTCCCCACTGCTACAAGTAATGGAACCTCGACCGACCACGCTGGAGACGCTTCTATGGGAGTTTGCTCCCAGCCTCCTGTCTCTGAGCGAGACACCTTGGCCTTCCTCGCCACCATACCCCTCATCCCAGCTAGAACACCTTCCCCAGATCCCCTCCCCGTCAGACCCCGTCCTATCACTCCAACACCCTCTCGCCCCCATCGTCAGAGGACCCGGACAGTACTTCTCCGGGGAGGCCTTGCCTCCTCCAATCGGACACGAACTCTCCCACACAGCCCCCATCCCGACCCGTCGCCGTCGCAAGCGATGCCCATTGACTCGGGTACTCAAACCAACCCGATTGACATCAACCGACTCCCCTCGGTTTCGCCGTACCCCAGGCGCCAACCACGGTGTTTCACTTGCAACCGCCGAGGCCATCTCCGCCCCGATTGCCCCCACTACACTTGCCCGGTCTGCCGCTACACCGCGCCGGGTCATTCGCAATACCGCTGCCCGAGACGGATCTGTCGTTCCTGCGGGGAACATGGACATGACTTAGGAGAATGCCCCTTTCGTGACGACCCCTCGTTCGACCTTACTGACTACGTCGTCAACGAGGGGGACTCTGAGTAATATCCAAGTCGGCAACTTGGAGTTTAGGAGGGGGGTAATGTTACGGTTAGAGGGTGAGCCCTGGGACTTGTCTAACTCTTTTTCTCCATTTCACTATGCTTCCGAATGGGACCCCACTTGGGACGACCCTTGGGGCCCCTCTTTTCTTTGATATTCCTTATACGGACGTCTTTCTCTCCTCACGGGTTTCTCTCATATCCCTGATGTCTTGTCTCCATTCAGATACATTTAGGTGAGGCTGTGTACGGAGTCCCGAGGACTCCTTTTGGACGATACCAGTGCTGACCCGTTTTGGATAAACGGAGTTCCATTCCTTCCGAATGGAATCAGCGGAATGCGGAACGCCGTCGGGGTTCCGATTCCTTTTGTAGATACGGAGCGCCATCTCCATATTTCCTTTCTTGGTACACAGCCACTACCCTCGATCGTATATATACCAGACGCCCATGTACTATAACACTAAGCTAGTTCTATGCAATCAAGTGTAGTTTCTACGCGATCCCCAGGAAACCTTGAGAAGTGACCTCGTGTCTGCTTGAGTTTTCCTAAGAGTCAGAAGTGTCCTCGTGACTGCTGACTAGCAACACTCGGAAATACCAGAACTACGCTTCCGCGTTACAAGTGACGTCGTGCAGTAATGTCACGAGTCGGTCGGGGTCAGAGTGACGTTGTGCAGTAATGTCACAAGTCAGTCGAGAAGTTAAAGAGTAAGCGTTGAGTCAATAGTCTCAACGATGACTAGATCAAGAACACTGCTCAAAGTGCAGTGAAGACTTTCAAGGAGGAGGTGAGACTTCGAAAGGAAAAGGGAGTTTATTAGACTTGGACTAGGTTACAGGGTGTATACCTAGGAGATCGAAGCTAAGGTACTACGGTGCAATCGCAGGGTTTATATAGATAATGCCAACGCGCACGGACCAAGACAAGAAAGGGAATTCCATAGGGAGAAGTCTGAATAAGCGACTGTGGAATGGAAGGTTGTGGAACGATGAAGAGCAATGATGTACATGTGATCAGAGATAAGAAGATAAGAGGTTCGGGACTTAGCAGGTGGCACAGCTAAGTGGCGCAGAATAGTCCGAGACGAGTAAGAGTTAGCATAGCTAGTCGGCGAGGACTAGTCAAGACGAAAGAAAAGGGTAAAGAAAAGAATAAATCGTAACACTGACTACATCACCAACCCAGGGAACAAGGACAATTAGATTCCAAGTCAGAGATTTGAAGTATAGAGGGTGTAACAGTGGTGGTTACAAATGACGCAGATGATGTAACCCAGCTTAGTCGGCAGAAGTCCCCAAAGGCAAGGGTGACTTGGGATGTTGTATGGAACTGAACTTGGAGATGTTTCCCTATATTGGTAATAGGCGAAGACTAAGTGGACAATGTCAAGAGGAGCCATATAGCGACAGCAATGAGATGATATTGCAATAGTTGCCTACTCTAGGCAGACACAAGGTCACCTCCTAGGACTAGGGCTTAGGTCGAGATATTACACTAAGGTGGTTATGCTGGTATTGCATAGATCAAGCTTAGGGCTTGATCATCTATAGTGGCTAGACTATATACTATGTGAGGCATGGCTATGCACCTCAATAAGGAAGTGCTGGTCTATGCAGTACCAGCCTTCATAAGGAAAGCAAAATAAGCGGATACCCATCGGGGTTCTGCATATACAGCCTTCATGAATATGAGAAGGCGAAGTAAGATCCATGGAGTGGAATAGAAGAAGGAAAGGAACTCATCAGAGTTCTGTCATACATCATATATCCTGTTAGGGATATCTGGAGAGCCGTGAGGCTGTGATTCCTAATCCAGAGATGGAGAGCTGAGAGGTAGTGGTTCCATCAGGTACCCATGAGGCAGTGTCTCCTATTTAAAAAGATGGAGAGCCATGAGGCTGTGCAGTAGTGGGGTTCCATAGTGTCGGTATATTCCTAGGACAATAGGTTGTTGGTCATCAGAGCCTATTGGGGAGTACTAGGGAGTAGGGTTGGTCCAGTGGCTTGAGGGCAAGGCCTGGCATATGCGAGAAGAGGATGAGCAATATGGACAAGGGTCCACTATCGTGAGTGAGTGGATGAGCTAACAAGCTCAGGTCGTTGGGTATATTAGCGTGTCAGCGATGCTAGTGGTGCAGTGGGTTATCATACAACTTATTGTATGAGGGCGGCAGGAGGTAAGAGTTATGTGGGTGATCCGTCACGTAAGGTATTCAGTTCGAGCTCCACAGAGCAAGGTTGAATGTCAGACTACAAGTCCGACAATGACTGTAACGGAGGGGGGGTAATGTTACAGTTGGACAGTATGCCTTGGGATTCCACCTCAATTTCTTTAACTCTGCTTTGTTTCACCTCATAGTGGATCTCTGAGTGGGACAACCCCTAGAGGCTAGTATGATAACCTTTACTCCTTGTGTACAGTACAACAGGCATCGTATCTTATTGTGATGAGGTACAATGGGATAGTGCATGGTAGGAGTACTATCCATTATACTGATATGAACTTACCTTTTTCATTTATTAAATTCCAATACTACTGTAGGTTCCCATTTATTCCTTTAGGCATGGCTGTGCATAGAATGCCACATGTTCCTTTTGGTTAGATTTCATTTCACTCCTCCATCACTTTATTCTACCAAGGGGGTATAGCCCATCACTGCTTTGCAAAGTATACAGAGTCCCATCTCAGCTAGATATGAATCTTGCAGGATACTGATGGAAGACCTGCAGGCTTCTGTCTACTTATACAGATACAGAGCTCCTTTATCCCTTTAGACTAGTTGCTATCTTTGGGTGCACAGCCTACCTCTCCAATTAGTATATATAGAGAATTGTTAGCTTGTATTATCCCAAGCTAGTTCTATGCAATCAAGTATTGCTTCTACGTGATCCCCAGTTGGACTTGAGAAGTGACTTTGTGTCTACTCAAGCTCCACTAAGATAGGAAGTGTGCCTCATTGCTGCCTATACTCATCATCAACTTGTTTATTGCTCCTCATCAACTTCTTATATAGAAACATCTTACATCTGCATGTTACACAACAGAACAGCCCACTGACCATGGTGGATAAGTTTCTGTAGAATAGAAGACCTAGACCTCAAGGATTTATTCAAACAAAATAGCATTATATAGTCCACTATATTTCTATTACTCTAAAAAGCAATAGAATAGCCTGCTTACTGTGGTGGATAAGTTTCTGTAGAATACTCTATCAGTCAGTCAATAGATGAGCCTCTATAGAATAAGAAGTAGAAAACAGTAAAGTTTGGAGGTTGCTTAATGGTTTGGAAATGCACAGGCTAGAATGGAATGGGAATACATGCAGAGGTGGAGGGGAGGATGGATGCTGAGCAGTATGTGTCCATTCTAGAGGACAATCTGCTTTCTAGCATGAAGAGTTCTGGGATTCCTAAGGAGAGCATTATTTTTCAATAGAATAATAACTTTAAATATGCCTTCAAAAGAGCTCTAAACTGGTTCAAAACTGAAAGAATTAGCCTTCTTGACTGGCCAGCACAATCACCAAACCTTAGCCCTATTAAGCATCTCTGGCATCATCTTAAAAAAAAGTTTAATAGCTATGAAAGACCAGCAAAAGGAGTTTGGGAGTTTTGGGAGAGAATTAAGATAAAGTGAGAGAAGATAGAGGTTGAGGAGTATCAAAAGCTAATTGAGAGTATGCCTAGAAGACTTGAGGTAGTGATAAAAGCAAAGAAAGAGCATACAAAGTACTAAATCCATAATATAATTTGGAATTACCTAAGGGTATTCATGAACTCTAGGAGAGAGTGGTGGAGGAGTGGTACAAGATTGAGGTGAAAAAGTATCAGGATTTAATTGAAATTTTAAAGGCCAAAGAAGGATATACATCATACTAATTATGATATTCAAAATATCAACAACAAAAACATTACAATGAGTATCCTTGCTTAATTGATTAATATTGCCTTAACAAGAAGGAATTATATAAGCAATGTATATATTTTCAGAACACCCTTGATTAGGGCTATTTGACAATATATATAGGTTTAAGAGCCTAGCATCAATGGATAGTTTAATGTTCATCAAACATTGAAAATGTTATAAATATTGCAATATTTTTGCTGCTCTGTGTAATATGTTGTTTTGAAATGCTTGTACCTCACTTCCATGGCAACCAAATCACATGACCAAAGTTGTTTCTGAATGCCAAGAGCAAATACTTTCATTCATTATGCAAGCACTTTGTCTGATTTATTCTTGTCTTCCTACAATACTCCAATCTCTCCAAAATGACTCAACATTGGAACACTTTTTTGAGCCACTGTACATACATATAATGAGGTGTCCATGAGGTACATAGCCAAGGGCATGTGGATCTGGTGAGGCTGCATGTGATACAGTACATACTTCTCAGCTGTCAGTTTCATTACAGATCATAATGGACTTGAGATGTTATCAAACACAGCCTTGTGCAATCAAATTGAACCTCACCATAGACTTGACATAAAGAAGGATATGTTGAACGAGCACCTTAGTGTAGCTCTCAACTGCCCACAAAAGTAGTCTATAGTGTAGGTTACTATATGTAATAAATGGTTCCCACCATATCTGTACACTATATAGGTTCAAACTCAGCCTATCTGAGTTCTAATTCATCTTGTTCTACTACTTTGACCACCATGGCATCCCAAGAACCTTCACCAAGCCCTTTGCCAGAACCAACTACCTCAATCACATCCAATAGTATACTTCCGTGAGTGTTAAGGCAGTTCTTTGCACTACAATCTGCTTTCAACAGGTTATGAGCCCTGTTAGTGCTCAATAGTGTACACCTTGCAGTCACACCTATCTGATGCCTAACTCATGCAACGCCATCTGGCAAAAGTAACCATAGGTGATTAACTGTTCTCACTAAATGTTATAAAAACAATTGTTCGTGACGATGTTTTCCACCCTTATAGGGTGAACCTATGCTGGAATAGCATGCTAATACTGTTGTATTTCAGATACTTACTCAAAATGTCAACCTCTTCATCTGCCATTGTCAAGAACTCTTACATCCTGGTCTTTACCAGTGCGAACTGGACCTCCTGGTGGTCCGCCATGCAAGTGTACATCCTTGCCACTGGCCACAACTGGGTGATGCAGGTTTCTCCTCCACCCATGCCAACAGCCACAACTGACCATAACAACATGTTATATTAGATCAGTTGGTTGAGGGGCAACTCAACGATCATGGGCTCTATCACCCTTCATCTGAATAAGGCCCTTTACATCAAATATTCAATACACTCCACCACCAAGGAATTAGTTGTAGCCCTTGAAAAAGACTATGCAATGCCTGGGATCTTCCAGGTATATGTGCTCTTCAAGGAGCTCCTAAATGTCTTGGTCCCCATCAATGCACATCCAGTGCCAGCCCTCTCAAAGGCCAAAACCCTCTTCACCCAACTCAAGGAAGCCAACTATAATATCCCTGCCAAAATCCAGATGATGCTGCTCCTCAGCAAGCTCCCTATGACAATGGACATCATTACACAGATGATTGTCCAGGCAAAGGATACCACCAGGAAACCAAAGGATCCATCTGTCGCCAAGATACATGTAGCTGTGGTCCTATCCTGGGACCAGCGCCATCTCTTGGAAAAGGTGCAAGGAAAACAACCCACACATGCAAATTGCATCAGTGTGGTAAAGAGAAAGGGTAACGACCCTTCTTTCCAGCAGCAGCAGCAGCCCTCCACCTTCCAGCAGCCCTAGCAGCAGCAGCAAAAAGGAGAGGCTAGCACCTTTGAAAAGAAGAAGAAGACACATTGAGGCAAAAAGGCAAAGTCTAACAATCTCGCCCACATCGCATCCACAACCATAATCTTCCCACTCACTACCTCAATACCTTGGCTCCCTCATCCACCATTGACCCCTACCTTATGGCACACTGCATGCCCTCTTTTTACCAAGAAGAACAAGGCCCACCTTTTGATCCTCAGATCAAACAGATATTCTCTCTGTTGAAAGCAGGCTATATTGCAGAGAACTGCCTATTACTCATGGGAGTACACTGGTAGATTGGATAGAGGTAGTTGATTCCAGAGATGGGCTTGATGAGGGTTCTTGTGATGCTGGTTGAGATGCCACAGTGGTCAAAGTAATGGAATAAGATAAATTAGAACTCAGATAGGTTGAGTTTGAACCTATATAGTGTACAGGTATGGTGTGAACCATTTACTACTTATAGTAACCTACACTATATACTACTTTTTGTAGGTAGTTGAGAGCTACACTAAGGTGTTCGTTTAACACTCTCTTGCCGAAAGGCTTGAGATAACCTCCAACATGGAGACCATTCACAGGTTAGACATGATAATCCTGCTTGCCAGCCCTTCCTTATATACATCTGCTCCTCCATCCCTTCCTACTCCATCAGTGGGTCCCCTCCCACTCTCACATCGCATGTTCAATGTGAAAGCCTTTGGGTTTCCTTTACTCACATTCAATATTCCCGATCCATAGGACTTCACCACCTCCATGGCAACAATAGAGAAGATGTCTGAAGAAGACCTCCTGCCTCCTCTGGCCAAGAGGAAACACTCTCGCTGCTCCTACAAGCACACGATCGAGCCTCCTTCAGCTGATGGCCAGAATTCTACAGCAGCTATGCAGGCCCTTCAAGTGTTTTGAAAAAGGACAAGGATACTATAAGTATCTTCGATTTGGACATTGATACCCAGCTAGCAGCCACCGCCGGCATTGACGCTGAGTATGTCAAAGAAGACTTTGACAAACAAATCAGACAAGTGATTCATCCATCCATGCCTGCATGCATTCACTTACCACACACACCCTCTGACATGTTATATACTGCTTGAGTAGTGAAATGTACATGTAACATAATGTTAACTAGTGTAGATACCACCATGATGTCCACTTATAATATACTATGTTTGTGTCATTCTGAATCGCATGATAGTAAGAAAAAGTGTGGATGTGATCACAACATAATGTTGTGGATTCTTGACTCAGGTGCTTCAATGCACTTTACACCTTACCAAAGCGACTTTGTCGAATACACAGAGTTGAAAGGTTCTGCACGAATACCTATGCGAACTGCCTCTGGTGTCATATATGTAATTGGTACAGGTCGAGTACTAGTCAACTGGAGGGATGAGCACTGTTACGATTTATTCTTTTCTTTACTCTTTTGTCTTGACTTGACTAGTCCTCGCCGACTAGCTATGCTAACCTTTACTCGTCTCGGACTAGTCCGCGCCACTTAGCCGTGCCACCCGCTAAGTCCCGAGTCTCTTATCTCTTTATCTCTGATCACGTGTACAACGTTGTTCTTCGTCGTTCTACGACCTTCCATTCCGCAGTCGCTTATTCAGACTTCTCCCTGTGGAATTCCCTTTTCCATCCTGGTCCGTGCGCGTTGGCGTTATCTATATAAACCCTGTGAACACGATGTAATACCTTAGCTTCGATCTCCTAGGTGTACGCCCTGTAACCTAGTCCGAGTCTAATAAA
>JBBPTC010000637.1:0-13695 GCA_038093955.1 Boletus albobrunnescens
TTATTCTCAAAGTCAAAAGGGGTCTTCAATTGATTTGGAGCTTGGCCAGGACTCCAATCCAGTGCTTAATTCCTTTTCCACTAGTCATAGTCAACAAACCCCAGACATTCCTAGTATTGCTCGAATCCGAGGAAACCCAACCAAGGATATTATCTTACTGATCCATGTTGAATCTTTTCGATCTCATAATAAAACTATTCGTGCCCAAGCTCTACTTGACTCAGGAGCTAATACCATATTCATTGACTGCATATGGGCAAAAGAAAATAAGATTCCGCTTAAACTCTTAGATCACCCAATTCTGGTGTATAACGTTGATAGAACCCGAAACTCCGCTGGTGATCTCACACACTACGCTGATGTCATCATTAATTACAATGGACATAGAGAAAGAACCATCGCCAAGATAACTGATCTTGGAAAGAATCAAGTTATCTTAGGATTTACTTGGCTCAAACAGCATAACCCAGTGATTGATTGGACAGAAGGAACAGTTCAGATGACTCATTGCCCTTCTTCCTATCAAAACTTGAATTCACGCCCATTCCTCCGACAATATGAATCCGAAGAACGTCATAGTCAGAATGTCTTTGAACATCAAGAAGAGGCTCGTCAACTGAATGAAATCTATGTAGGACAGAAGGTTGACCAACAATTGGCCGATCTCATGAATAAAGAAAAGAAACCCAAAGAGCTTGTACCAAAGGAGTATTACAAATTCCTAAAAGTATTCTCTAAATCAGAATCAGAATGCATGCCCATGTGAAAACCATAGGACCATGCAATAGAATTGAAAGACACCTTTATCCCAAAGAATGGTCGCTTAATCCCTCTCTCTTCTATAGAACAAGAAGAAGTGATCGATTTCATAGACGATCAGTTGCGGAAAGGATATATTCGCCCTTCTAAATCCCCTCAAACATCTTCTGTATTCTTTGTTCCAAAGAAAGATGGACGAAAGTGAATGGTACAAGATTATCGATATCTAAATGAACATACTGTGAAAAACAATTATCCATTGCCACTTATTTCCCAGCTTGTTGACAAGCTCAAAGGATCTAAGTTATTTACTAAAATGGATCTCAGATGGAGATACAACAATATCCGAATCAAAGAAGGTGATGAATGGAAAGCTGCTTTTGTATGCCATTGAGGCGCCTTCGAACCCCTAGTGATGTTCTTTGGCTTATGCAATTCGCCGGCCACTTTCCAAACCATGATGAATGAAATCTTTGCCGACATGCACAATGTGTGTGTTGTCTATATAGATGATCTTATGATCTTCACCAACACTGATGATCATAAAGAACATGACGAGATCGTACTTGAAGTACTCTGCCGCCTTGAAGAAAATGACCTCTTTATCAAACCAGAAAAATGTCATTTCCAAGTTAAAGAAGTAGAATTCTTAGGAATGATCATCACCCCATCAGGAATCAAAATGGATGATGACAAGGTCAAAGCTGTTCTAGAATGGCCTACACCCACTACTGTTCGACAAGTTCGAAGTTTCCTAGGACTTGCTAACTTCTATCGTCAATTCATAGAAGGCTATGCACAAGTTGCCCGCCCTCTCACTGATCTTACGAAGAAAGAAAATCCCTTTATGTGGGCTGAAGCTCAGCAAACAGTGTTTGACACTCTCAAACATCGCTTCACTTCCGCCCCTATTCTTGCCTTTCCCAATATAGATAAACAATTTCGCTTAGAAACTGATGCCTCTGACTTCACCACAGGAGCTGTGCTCTCAATAGAACTAAATGGCAAATGGCATCCAGTCACATACTCTTCACACTCTATGAGTCTGGAAGAACAAAATTACCCTATAGCTGATAAAGAAATGCTTAGTGTTATCTGAAGTCTCGAACAATGGAGGCACTATCTAGAAGGTACTCAATTCGAATTTGAAATTTGAAATGATATTGCCAATCTCCAATGGTTCATGCAGAGACAAGATCTAAATCGAAGACAAGCCTGATGGGCCCAATACTTATCTAGGTTTAACTTCAAATGGGTCCATAAAGCCGGAGCTCAAACGGGAAAAGCCAATGTCCTATCCCAACGAGAAGACCATACTGCCGAAATGGATGCTGATAATAAAAGTGTGTTAGTCATACCACCAGAAAAGATCAGAAATACAGTTATTATAGAAACAGATTCTAACATTGTCAAAGAAAAGATCAAAAATGCTACTTGGAGACTAAAAGAAAAAGAAATAACAAAACTATGCACCGATAACAAAGTCTGTATGGAGCAGCAAGATTTGCTAGCAGACGCAAATGGAAAGATCTTCATACCCAATACTGATGACCTCCGAATGGAGGTTATACGATTACATCATGACACCCCTATTGCTGGACACCCTGGTATAGAGAAAACCCTAGAACTCATCTCGCGCAGTTATTGTTGGCCAGGAATGTCAACACTGATAAAAGATTATGTTTCAAGATGTGATCGCTGTGCTAGATTCAAAGGACAAAACATTGCTCCCGCTGGAAAACTACAACCATTGCCAATTCCAGATAAACCATGAAAGGATATATCTGTTGACTTCACTACAGATCTACCCCTATCAAAAGGATTCGATTCAATCTTAGTGGTCATAGATCGATTCTCCAAGGAAGTTGAATTCATCCCCTGTGTGAAAGCAATATCGGCTCTGGATACTGTTCGCCTTTATTTAGACCATGTATGGAAACATCATGGGCTCCCATCTACCATCATTTCCAATCGTGGCCCTCAGTTTGCTTCTCAGGTGATGAAAGACTTATGTCATAGATTAGGAATTCAACCTAAACTATCAACCGCCTTCCACCCCCAAACTGATGGGCAAACCGAACGAATGAATAGAGATCTACAACAGTATCTTCGCTTATTCACCTGTGAAAAGCAAGACGAATGGGTTGATTGGTTGCCCCTTGCACAATTCTCGTATAACTCAAAGCAACAGCAATCTACTCGGAAGTCTCTGTTTGAAGTGACTCATACTTATCAGCCTCGCTTAGGTTTTGAGCAATGCTCCACCAAAGCTCCCGCTGCAGAACAATTTGTAAAAGACATTCAGGACACTATAGACCAAACTCAGGCCAATCTAGAGAAGGCTCAACACCATATGAAAGAACAAGCCAATAAACATAAATCTACGGCACCCAGTTACGTCATTGGTAATAAAGTTTGGCTGTCTACAGAAAATTTGGAATTGACACATGCTTCTCGCAAGCTGTCAGAACGATGGTTAGGACCTTACGTTATTACGAAATTGATCGGCAACAATGCCATCAAGCTTTGTTTACCAAAATCTATGCGAATTCATCCAGTAGTGAATATATCTAGAGTAAAACCCTACAAGGAGCACCTTCCAGGCCAATCTATTGACAAACCAGGACCAGTGCTAGTCACTGAAGATTGGGAAGCCAAATGGCTAGTCGATTATATAGTGGATGCACGCTGGAGAGCCAATAGATTAGAATTCCTTGTTCATTGGCAGGGATATTCCGATGAGGAACAAACTTGGGAACTGGAATCGTATCTGACTCATTCACAGGAGTCAATTGCTGACTTTTACAAGTCGCATCTGCATACACCTCACTGGCTCTGTATGGCCACCCTTGATTTCCTTGACCTGTTCAAATATTTTGGTTGACCAATAGCTGAAGTTCCGGAGCATAGACTTCCTCTAGATCATCTAGATATTGACTCATGCTATGACTCATGTTCTGACTCCAGTACACCTCATGGTGACACTACCGAGATAAGAGAAAGGTATAAAGTCTTGGATGTTTCACCCCCTCCTCTCATTCCCTCGAGTCCTCACTCACCACACATACAATGGCCCACTTGAGCAACACTAACAACTTCTTTGCTCTTGCTTCCAACTCTTTCTTCATGTTCTATGCCCTCTATCAATACATGACCTCTAATCCATGCCTACCTGATTTCTTCCTTGCCCTTCTCTATACTTGGATGACTTATGAATTCCCCTATGGACGCCTCAGATATGTCACACCACTTCCATGCATCTTCCCCCAGTCCACTATCTTTGATGAAGCTATCACCGGATATAATCCCTATTATATGCCTCCCCCTTGGCAGCACGCCGATGGTTGGATTGACAATGCTGGCAACCCTTTTGTGCACTGGTGGCGCGATAACATGCTTACTGATGAACCCGCTTGGCCTAGGGATCTCACACATTGGAACAATATTTATCATGATAACAGCAAAGTCTTTACAACATATGGTACTGACGAAGTATGGGGTCCTGTGGAGGATGCCCCTGAGGACTCCCACTTGCCTTATGATGACGAAGACCTACCTCAGCTGGATACTGAGCCCGATAATGATGTTCCTGCATACCAAACTTGGGGATATGTGGATGATTCTTGGATTGCCAATCCTAATTTTATTGAGGACACTTCTCCGATGCTCAACCACACCTAGGATCAACCAGGATGTTTGATCTTAGCAGGGGGGTAGTGTTACACATGCCCTATTTTTCCCCTATTTTTCCCTATTTTTTTCTAGTCCTCAATCGCTCATCTTAGGTCAATAACTATTTCACTACCAAAGTTCACTACACTTTTCCTAATCATCTTACCCTAATCAACCTCAGTTACATCTTCAAGTCTTCATGATTTCACGATTTCACGTCTTCACAATATTACGGCTTCACATGTTCACTCTTCACACCTTCACCATGTCACCTCTTCACATGTCACGCTATCTAACACATGTTTCGCCTAGTCACACATATGTTCACCTCATGACCCCTATCGTCCACTCATGACTCGCCACACCCGATCCACATGTACACAGCCTAGACACATGTCATACCCAGTCATTCTAGCTCATACCTCTGTATAGTAAGTAGAGATAAGCATAGCACGGTCTGTGTGCATATAGCTATAGTATATAAAGCCCAATAAATCACCAGGAGACGGCAGTCTTGTCCTCCTGGAGTTTTCCCAACAACAGCTAGTGCTTGGCTCACATCTAGTATTCTTTCCAACCCAAACAACTAGCTCTTAAGTAAGTTGGTCGTTTCAGCAAAAGCCTCTGTGGCTTGAGTGATCTGGGCAAACAAGATGTACAATCCGCCAGTTTCAATATTGTAAATTATTCACACAGTCAAAAGGGGTCTTCAATTGATTTGGAGCTTGACCAGAACTCCAATCTGATATTTAATTCCTCTTCTGCTAGTCATAGTCAACAAAACCCAGATATTCGTAGTATTGCTGGAATCCAAGATAATCCAACCAAGGATATTATCTTATCTATCCATGTTGTACCATTCCGATCTTGCAATAAAACTATTCATGCCCTAGCTCTATTAGATTCAGGAGCTAATATCATATTCATTGACTACATATGGACAAAAGAAAATAAGATTCCGCTTAAACCCTTAGATCATCCAATTCCAGTGTTTAACGTTGATGGTACCCGAAACTCCGCTGGTGACCTCACACACTATGCTAATGTCATTATTGATTACAATGGACACAAAGAAAGAACCATTGCTGAAGTAATTGATCTTAGGAAGAATCAAGTTATCTTAGGCTTTACTTGGTTAAAACAGCACAATCCAGTTATTGATTGGACAGAAGGAACAGTCCAGATGACTTGTTGTCCTTCTTCCTGTCAAAGCTTGAACTCACGCCCATTCCTCTGACAATATAAATCTGAAGAACGTGATAGTCAGAATGTCTTTATGCATGAAAAAGAAAATCACTGCTTGAATAATATCTATGTAGGACAGAAGATTGACCAACAACTGGCTGATCTTATGAATAAGGAAAAGAAACCCGAAGAACTCATACCTAAGATAAGTTCCTGAAAGTATTTTCTAAAACTGAATCAGAACGCATGCCCGTACAAAAACCATGGGATCATGCAATAGAACTAAAAGACACCTTTGTCCCAAAGAAAGGTTGATTGATTCCCCTTTCCCCTATAGAACAACAAGAAGTGATCAATTTCATAGATGATTAGTTGCGAAAAGGTTATATTCATCCTTCAAAATCTCCTCAAACATCTTCCATGTTCTTTGTTCCAAAGAACGATGGACAAAAAAGAATGGTACAAGATTATCAATATCTAAATGAACATACCATCAAAAACAACTATCCCTTACTGCTTATCTCTCAGCTTATAGACAAGCTTAAAGGATCTAAGTTATTCACTAAAATGGACCTCTGATGGGGATACAATAATAACCGAATCAAGGAAGGAGATGAATGGAAAGCCACTTTTGTGTGCCATTGAGGCGCCTTCAAACCTCTAGTAATGTTCTTTGGCTTATGCAACTCACCAGCCACTTTCCAAACTATAATGAATGAAATCTTTGCTGACATGCACAATGTGTATGTTGTCTATATAGATGATCTTATGATCTTCACCAACACTGATGATCACAAAGAACATGACCAAATTGTACTTGAAGTACTCTGTCGACTTGAAGAGAATGACCTCTTTATCAAACCAGAAAAATATCAAATCCGAGTCAAAGAAGTAGAATTCTTAGAAATGATCATCACCCCATCAGGCATCAAAATGGATGATGACAAGGTTAAAGCTGTTCTAGAATGGCCCACACCTACTACTGTTCAACAAGTTTGAAGTTTCCTAGGACTTGCTAACTTTTATTGTCGATTCATAGAAGGCTATGCACAGGTTGCTCACCCTCTCAATAATCTTACAAAGAAAGAAAATCCCTTTGTATGGGCTGAAGCTCAACAAACAGCATTTGATACTCTCAAACATTGTTTTCCTTCTGCCCCTATTCTCACATTTCCCAATATAGATAAGCACTTTTGCTTAGAGACTAATATCTCTGACTTTGCCACAGGAGTTATGCTCTTAATAGAAATGAATGGCAAATGGCATCCAGTTACATATTCTTCACACTCTATGAGTCCAGAAGAATGAAATTATTCTATAGCCAATAAAAAAATGCTTAGCATTATCTGAAGTCCCAAACAATGGAGGCATTATCTAGAAGACACTCAGTTCAAATTTGAAATTTGAAATGATCATGCCAATCTTCAATGGTTCATGCAAAGACAAGATCTAAATCGTAGACAAGCCCAATGGGCTCAATATTTATCTAGGTTTAACTTCAAATGGGTCCATAAAGCCAGAGCTCAAATAGGAAAAGCCGATGCCTTATCCCAACAAAAAGATCATACTGCCGGCATGGATGCTGATAATAAAAGTATGTTAGTCATACCACCAGAAAACATCAGAAACACTGTCATTGTAGAAACAGATACCCATATCATCAAAGAAAGGATCAAGAACGCTACTTGGTGACTAAAAGAAAAAGAAATAACAAAGTTATATACTGATAACAAAGTCTATATGGAGCAGCAAGATTTGCTAGCAAACAAAAACGGAAAGATCTTCATATCCAATACTAATGATCTCCAAATGGAAGTAATACAATTACATCATGATATCCCTATAGCTGGACATCCCAGCGCAGAAAAGACATTAGAACTCATCTCACACAGTTATTGTTGGCCAAGAATGTCGACATTAGTAAAAGATTATGTCTCAAGATGTGATTGCTGTGCTAGATTCAAAGGACAAAATATTGCTCCTGCCGGAAAACTACAACCATTACCAATTCCAGACAAACCATGGAAAGATGTATCTGTTGATTTTACCACAGATCTACCCTTATCAAAAGAATTCGATTTCATCCTAGTAGTCATCAACCAATTCTTCAAAGAAGTTGAATTCAACCCCTGTGTAAAAGCAATATCTGCTCTTGATACAGTTCGTCTTTATCTGGATTACATGTGGAAGCATCATGGACTTCCATCTACCATTATTTCCGACTGTGGCCCACAGTTCATCTCTCAAGTAATGAAGGACTTATGCCACAGGTTAGGAATTCAACCTAAATTATCCACCGCCTTCCAACCCCAAACTGATGGACAAACTGAGAGAATGAATAGGATTCTCCAACAATATCTTCACTTATTCACTTGTGAAAAGCAAGACAAATGGGTTGATTGGTTGTCTCTTGCACAATTTTCATATAACTCAAAACAGCAACAATCCACTCGAAAATCATCAAGTATAGAACCTTGGCTAATCTCTGTAGCCTAATTCCTAGCAGGACCTACTCTACAGCAGTCTAGTACTTTGCTAGGCTCTGTAGTAATAGTAAGGATATTAATCCCTAGTGATCAGTTTCCTAAGTGATTCTCAGTAAAGATGATGATCTGCTTCTCACTGATCTGCTTGATCCTTCCTGCCCCAGATTGTGCACCTTTTATGCTTTACAGAGTGGCTATGTACTTTTAAATCCACGGTACTGGAATGAAGTAGAGTGAATAGTAGAAAGGGCAGAGAAAGATATATATAAATGCCTTGGATCTAATGGTACAACAGTTAGAATGCAGCAGAATCATGCCAGTAGAACTGATTTGGACAGTTTAAGGCTATGCATGGGCTGTGTTAAAACTGGGCTATGCAAAGTGTAGGCTGTGCAAATATATTGCTTATTGCCTTTGCACTGGTTTCCTAGATTTACCCCTGAATCTTTAGATTTAGATCTTCAGGGCCATTAGGAACATCCTATACTCCTCTAACTTCCTATAGGTTGACTGGTTCCTCAGCAGAATTTGCCTATTTTGGCTGGTTCTTCTCTTGAGTTTATATTATGCCATTGAAGGAATTGTGAGTATAGTAAGAGGGGTAAAAAAAAGATATTTGGTGGGCATGTAGTGAAGGGTATTAGGTATCTACAGCTAGTTTAGCTAAGAGTTGTCTTCACTGGTTCAGTTGCAATAAAAGATCTTAGGTTTTTGAGAGAAATAGGGGCTATTTGTAGATACTTCAAGATTAGTATGGGTATTATGAGTTCTATCTGCTCCAGAATGGAAGGATAGATACTCCATGACTCTGCATGAATGAAATACATGCAGGTCAATGGGGTCACCATCTTTTTATATAGTGGACAGCTCTCTGTTTTTGAAAACAATAGCAACCTAAGAGTAGTTTTTCTTGCTAGTAATAGCAATAGTAATATATGTAGTATTATGGGAGTTGATTACAAACCTGAACATATATACACAACTGAAGAGTCCAGCTTATTAGGCAATGTATTAGAGGTGTCTTGCAAGTCTACACAACACAATAGAACTCTGATAGGACTGAAAATCTTTGTATGGCACTTTGCCCAACATTCCCAGTATTCAATTCATTGTACATTCAAAAAATGTAAATGCATTCCTTGTGACATCTATAGCTTGATATCCAAATGGGTAATGTCAAGTATGAACCATGGTATTCAGCAAAACCATGGTAACTAAAGATGTTGTTATCTAAATATAGACATATATGCAAACTACATTAGATATATATTTTAAACAAAAAATTAGTCAAAAACCTAGTAAAATTAAGTGATTAAAATATGTAAAATTAACCAAGATATATACACAAATATAAACAAATAACCTAGATCTCAATGTGAATTTACCTACAACAAGGCCATACTTTACCAATCACTAAGCTATACAATCCTATACTTGACTAGACATGACTAGGAAATAGTACATTGACAATGCTTTTTTTTACTACACAAGCCTACTTTCCTACACTTTGACTACACTTTTAAAGCAAAGTGTAAGCTTTTATGACCAACCATTAAGATACTAGACTTTCCCACACTCTGGTATATTTTTCTAGACAAAGTCTTAACTGCAATTTCCTATAATTTGGTATACTGTCCTATGATTTTATAGCATGAAATCTAGGGGAGAAAATATTGGCCAAAATATAACCTAATTCTCATCCAATACTAATACAAATTGAATTGAATTTTGAACCTATCCTACACTTTGACTAAATCTTAACTCACAATTCAACAATTTTCTAGGCCAAAGATAGAACAAATATAATGCAAAATAGATGGAAGAATAAATGCAAATCAAGCAATATGATCATCAAGCAAGGTAAAATTCTAGAAAAATAAAATACCTAATCAAGTGAAAATCAAGCTCATTTTCACCAGAACCTGGCCTTGACTCATCCTACATTCACTACACTCAATCCTAACCAAGACTACCAGTTCAAAAAATAATTGAAAATTTGCCACAATATACACACAAATACACACAAATATCCCAGACCCTGAAATTTCCTAGATCAAGGCTACACTTTTGAACCAATGTATATGCTTAGGACCAAGGATTTCACTATACTTTTCTTGCAAAGTATAAATCATGAATAATACTAGGAAAGCATAGTTAGGAAAGTGTAGTGAATGTAGACTTTGCCTTGAAAAGTGTACCAGAGTAGCAAAGTCTTGCCAAAGTCTAGTGTAATTGCTAGTGAAAATAAGTGTAGTCAACCATAGTCAAGTGTAGGGTAATGGCTAGTCAAAGCATACACTTTGGTTGAAAAGTGTAGCCTTGATCTAGGAAATTTCATGTTAGGATCTAGGTTATTTGTCCATATTTGTGAATATGTTTTGGTCAAATTTCTATATTTGTTTGGCTTGATTTCACCTGATTTTGAGTATCTTTTTGACTTGAAAGTATAGCTAGTGTTATTTGATTTTTATTAATTTTTGGCATAGGTAGTCTTGGCTAGTATTTTTGGTAGTGAATGTAGGATTAGTCAAAACTAGGTTTTGGTCAGATTTGTCCGCTATTTTGATCTATTTTGCCTATAGTTTATTTTTTATTTTGCTGGATTTTTGACCTGCTGGATAATTGTATTGTTTAATTGTTTTCTTAACTGCAAACCCTAAATTATGGTTTGCTTTTGTTTGGTGATACTTGGCTGATAACGTTCTCACTAATCCTAACTAGGATTTTACTAGCATAATGTTTACATTGTAATCCTGCATTTTTTATTTTCTAATCCTAACTAGCATGCTATATTTATTTTTGTTTATTTGTCATGGCCAGGATTTGGTCAGGATTGGTCTGTATTTGCATCTGTTTTTCCATTTATTTGGCCTAATAATTTTTCCATACTTGGCCTAGAAAAGTATTAAAAAATCTAGTCAAAGTCTAGTCTAATTAGTCTTGGTTAGTGTTTGTTTTTGTTAACCCTACATTTCACTAGCATTAGTCATGGCCAAGATCTGGTCAGAATGGGTCTGTATTTGCATGCATTTTGGCCTAGATTTCACCTAGAAAGGTGTAGGATTGTCAATTAAAAAGTGTAGTCAAAACATAGAAAAGTGTGGCTTTATTTGTATTTGACTAGCAGTAGTCAAGGTCAAGATCTATGATTTGTTTCCTGTTGTTGTTGTTGTTGTTTGTTGTTGTTGTTGTTGTTAGGTTGTTAGGTTGTTGTTACATACATATGGGGGCAGACTTCATTTACACCCACAATCACAGATTGACTTGCTCATAGGAGTTAGTCCTATCCACACCCACTGCCTGCACATACAGGCAGACCCTATTCACACCCACAGCCACAGTTTGGCTTGCACACAAGGACAGACCCCCTGCACACAAGAACAAACTCCATTCACACTCACTATCTACACACAAGGGCAGATCCCATCCACACCCACTGCCACAGTTTGGCTTACACAGGGGCAGACCCCATTCACACCCACTACTTGCATACAAGGGTAGACCCCATCCACACCCACTGCCACAGTTTGGCTTGGACAAGGGCAGACCCCATTCACACCCATTGCCTGCACACAAGCGCAGATCCCATCCACAGCTACTGCCTACACATAGAGGCAGACCCTATTCACACCCACTGCCACAGTCTGGCTTGCACAGGGGCAGACCCCATCCACACCCACTGCCATAGTTCGGCTTGCACAGGGGCAGACCCCATTCACACCCACTACTTGCATACAAGGGTAGACCCCATCCACACCCACTGCCACAGTTTGGCTTGCACAGGGGCAGACCCCATTCACACCCATTGCCTGCACACAAGGGCAGATCTCATCTACATCCACTGCCACAGTTTGGCTTGCATACAAGGGCAGATCCCATCCACACCCACTGCACACAAGGGCAGACCCCATCCACACCCACATCCACACCCACAGGGGCAGTCCCCATCCACACCCATTGCCTACACACAAGGGCAGACCCCATCCACATCCACTGCCACAGTTTGGCTTGCACATAAGGGCAGACCCCATTCACACCCACTGCCACAGTTTGGCTTGCATAGGGGCAGACTCCATTCACACCCATTGCCTGCACACAAGGGCAGACCTCATCCACAGCTACTGCCTGCACATAGAGGCAGACCTCATTCACACCCACAGTCACAGTTTGACTTGCACACAAGGGTAGACCCCATTCACATCCACTGCTACAGTTTGGCTTGCATACAAGCACAGACCCTATTCACACCCACTACCACAGTTTGGCTTGCACACAAGCGCAGACCCCATCCACACCCGCTGTCACAGTTTGGCTTGCATAAGGGCAGACCCCATTCACATCCATTGCCTACACACAAGCGCAGACCCCATCTACAGCTACTGCCTACATATAGAGGCAGACCCCATTCACACCTACTGCCACAGTTTGGCTTGTACACAAGGGCAGACCCCATTCACACCCACTACCTACATATAAGGGTAGACTCCATCCACACCCACTGCCACAGTTTGGCTTGCACACAAGGGCAGACTCTATTCACATCCACTGCCACAGTTTGGCTTGCACACAAGGGCAGACTCCATTCACACCCATTACCTGCACACAAGGGCAGACCCCATCCACACCCACTGCACACATGGGCAGACCCCATTCACATTCACTGCACACAAGGGCAAACTCCATCCACACCCATTGCCTGCATACAAAGGCAGACCCCATTCACACCCACTGCCACAGTTTGGCTTGCATACAAGGGCAGACCCTGTTCACACCCATAATCTGCACATAAGGGCAGACTCCATCCACACCCCTTGCCTGCATACAAAGGCAGACCCCATTCAAACCCACTACCACAGTTTGGCTTGCACACAAGGGCAGACTCTGTTCACACCCATAATCTGCACACAAGTGTAGTCCCCATCCACACCCATTGCCTGCACACAAGGGCAGACCCCATCCACACCCACTGCATACAAGGACAGACCCCATCCATACTTACTGCCTACACATATAAGTAGAATCCATTGACACAACAAGAAGCAACAAGCAAACAAGCCAATAAAGACATGGAAATGCATTACCACCCATTCCAACCCTAACATAGGGTTAGAAACTCAGCAGGCATGTCCACCCAAAGTCCCCCCTAAGAAAACCTATCACCTATCAACCAACCTAACACTTTGGTAGTAAAGTGTAGCCTTGGTCTACAAAAATTCAGGTCAGGGTCTGGCATATTTGCACATATTTGTGTGTATATTTGTGCATATATTTTGGTCAATTTTCCATATTTTTTGCGCTCGTTTTGACTACCATTTGACTAGGTTTTTGTCTAGAAAGTGTAGCTAGTCTTATTTGATTTTTTTTTATTTTTTCTGTTGGTAGTCTTGCCTAGTATTTTTGCTAGTGAACGTAGGCCAAGTCAAGGCCAGGATCTGGTCAGATTGGTCCGCTATTTCGCTCTATTTTGCCTGCAATTTATTTTTTATTTTGCTACCTTTTTGGCTTGCTGGATGGCTATATTGTTTTATTGTTTTCTTCATTTCAAACCCTAAATTGTGGTTTTGCTATTGTTTGGACATGCTTGGGTCACTAC
>JBBPTC010000640.1:0-13608 GCA_038093955.1 Boletus albobrunnescens
GCCAGATCCGCTTCACCTCTGACCTTTACCTTAACATCGAAGGAATAGCCCAAAAGGTGACCTTCTATGTCATGGACTGCGGAACCGAAAACGTCATCCTCGGACTCCCCTGGCTAAAGAAAGCCAACCCAATACTCTCACCATCGATGAGTCTGCGGACGAATCCAAGGGGCTTTATCAATCCTACGCCTCGAATGCCCTTTCTAACGACACCCTCCTAAATCAACGTCGGCTCCCCCCTCGACATACCATGATCAGAGCAGCTGCTGCTGATCATCTCGAAAAGTTTATCGGACACGAATCCGAAAATGAATACGTCCAACGGGCCTGCGACGTCTACACCTGCAGCCGGATCGTACGATTTGGCACCTATTTCTCCCCTCTTGGCAAAAGACCAGCCAAATTAACCTCCATCGCTAAAGTAACATCAGCCATGGAGTTAGCCAGAGAGGCAGATAAAAACAAGAAGGAAACCGTCCTTCCCCCCGAATACCAAGAGTACGCTTCTGTCTTTTCAAAAGAAGCTACTGAACATGTTTCTCCTTCCCGACCTTACGACCACGAGATTAATCTCGATGAGTCATTTAAACCGAAGATCGGAAAGATCTACCCCCTCGCTCCTGAAGAAAAGAAGGTGACAGATGCCTTTATCAATGAAAACCTCACCTCTGGGAAGATCCGTCCTTCCAACTCCCCCCAAGCATCTCCCTTTTTCTTCGTCAAGAAGAAAGATGGCGGTCTTCGCCCCTGCCAAGACTACCGCTATCTCAATGAACATACCATCCGCGACACCTATCCCCTTCCTCTAATCTCCGACCTCGTCAACAAACTTAAGGACGCGAAAGTCTTTACCAAGTTCGACGTCTGATGGGGTTATAATAATGTCCACATCAAAGACAGACACCAATGGAAAGCCGCGTTCATCACGCATCGCAGTCTCTTCGAACCCACCATCATGTTTTTCGGTCTCATGAATTCCCCTGCTACATTTCAACGATTCATGAACGATTCGTTCCGAGACATGATCGCCGAAGGATGGCTCATCATCTACATGGACAACCTCCTTATCTTCTCCCCTGACCAGGCAACCCACGAAGAGCGCACGAAACGCGTTCTTCAAAGGATGCAAGAACTCGACCTGCACTTGAAGCTCTCCAAGTGTAACTTTGCTACCAAGGAAGTCGAATACCTTGGTATGATCATCCGTCCTGGTGAAATCGCCATGGACCCCGTCAAACTCGATGGTATCGCCAAGTGGCCGACCCCAGAGAAAGTCAAGGATGTTCATTCCTTCCTTGGCTTTGCCAATTTCTATCGCCGCTTCATCCCAAACTATTCCACTGTCGCACGCCCCCTCATCGACCTCACTAAGAAATCCCAGGCTTGAGCCTGGACACCATCCTGCCAGAGCGCTTTTGATCGCCTCAAAGCCCTCTTCCTCGCAAAACCCGTCCTCTCCTTTCCAGACGTTTCCGCCCCATTCGCCATCACAACTGACGCTTCAAAGTACACCTCCGGAGCCGTACTTCTCCAAACCGATGCCAATGGCGAGTGGCACCCCTGTTCTTATCTCTCTGAATCATTTTCCCCTGCAGAGAGAAATTACGATATCTATGATCGCGAACTCCTCGCAATTCTCCGAGCCCTCAAAGCGTGACGCCACTATCTTCTTGGCTCCACTTTTCCTGTCCAGGTCTTTACTGACCATAAAAACCTAACCTATTTCCATTCTGCCTAGCACCTGAACCGTCGTCAGGCCCGCTGGCTTCTCGATCTTGCAGATTTCGACCTCAAGATCACCCACGTTCCTGGTAAAGACCTTGCCGCCCCTGACGCTCTCTCTCGCCGCCCTGATCTCGCTCCCGCATCTGATGACGACAACCAAGGAACTATCCTTCTTCCCTCCTCTTTGTTTGTCAACATGATCAATTCCACTATCTCTAGTGTTATCGAAGACGAATCGAAGAAGGACAACTTCTACTTGTCTGTCCTCCAATCCCTTGACAAGGGTCTCCCCGCTCCTTTCCGCTCCCGACTCTCTGATTGGCAGCTTCGTGATGGCATCCTCTTGTATAAAAACTGTGTTTATATCCCTCCCACTGAGGGCCTCCGTCGATCCATCATTTCCCGCTGCCACGACCACCCTTCTGCCGGTCACCCCGGCTTCTTGAAAACTCGTCAGCTCGTCGCCGCTGATTACTGGTGGCCGGGCCTCGCTACTCACGTCCGTTCCTTTGTTTCTGGCTGTGCTGTCTGTCAGCAGAACAAAGTCAATACTCATCCGACGTCACCCCCGCTCCTCCCGATCTCTTCCTCCGCCTCTCGTCCCTTCCAGCAGATCTCTTGCGATCTTATCACCAATCTTCCTCCCTCTGCTGGCTTCAATTCCCTCTTGGTCGTGGTCGACCAAGGGCTTACTAAGGGGGTAATTCTATGCCCAACAAATAAAACTTGCACCGCCGAAGGAGTAGCCTCACTTTTCTTCATGAAAGTCTACTCATGCTTCGGCCTTTACGACAAAATCATCTCAGACAGAGGCCCTCAATTTGCCTCTGCCTTTGCAAAAGAACTTGGGAGGATCCTCGATTACGATCTCTCCCTCTCCACGGCATATCATCCTCAGACTGACAGTGAAACTGAACAGGTTAATCAGGAAATCGAGACCTATCTGCGTATCTACTGCGGAAACAACCCCACCGCATGGTCCAAATCAATTACCCACGCAGAATTCGCACATAATCACCGTCCTCACTCCATCACCGGCAAGTCCCCATTCTTCTTGATGATGGGATATGAACCCCGTGCCCTTCCTGACGTTATTGCCACGTCAAACTTCCCTGCCGTTGAAGAACGGATAACTGCCCTCACTGCTGCTTGAAACGAAGCCCTTGCCGCACATGAACTAGCCAGGCAAGTCATGGCCTCTCGTTCTCGAAAACCATTCGTCCCCTTCCAGAAAGGTGATAAGGTGTGGCTAGAAGCCCGCAACCTGAAACGCCACGTCATCCACCCTAAGCTCGCCCTAAAGCAAGAAGGACCTTTCACCATCACGAAGGTCTTATTGCCGATAACATACCAACTCCAACTCCCACAGACGTGGAAAATCCACCCTGTGTTCCACGCTTCTCTTCTATTGCCCTATCATGAAAACTCCGTCCATGGGAAGAACTTCCCTGCGCCACCTCCTGACCTGGTTGATGGCGAAGAAGAATATGAAATAGAATGGATCTTACGCCACTGCGGAGCTCTGTCTTCCTGTTATTACCTGATCCGATGGAAAGGATACTCGGCTGAAGAAGACTCTTGGGTTCCTGAGCGGAACCTCAAAAATGCAAAGTCTGCGCTCGAAGAGTATAAGAAACTCCATCGCTCCGCCTTCCCTTCCTCGTCCCCTCCCTTTCTATCCACCACCAAGAACACAAACCGTCGCTGATAAAGAAACAAACAATGTCTTCTATGTCAAACCTTTACGAGTCTTCTTTCTTCTCTTCCGATACTGCTTTAGTCACTGAATCTTCTGTTACCGTAGACACCCCTCCACCTCCTAGCGGAACTACTCTCATTGCCGATGAACACCTCCCCCCTACTGCCCAGGCCTCTCAAGTATTCGTCCGCGCCCCCGCCGTCCCAGTTGTATCTGTGGACATTCCACTCTTTGCTCACCGCCTGGTCGATGACTTCCCAAACGACAACCAGATCTACCGCCTCCATTCCTACTTTAGGGACTCGCGCCTTGCAGTTCCTATCAATGCTCACCTCGACATGGGGTCCCCCCTTCTCGCTGTTTACATGGCAGCCCACCAAGTCGGCCGGCTAGAGCTCCTAGCCAACCATTATTCCTCCGACCCACAATTCGACTTCTTCAAGTCTGTCGTCAGAGATGTCGTCAAGCAGCTGAACGACTCTATAAACATGCTTTCACACCAGATGGGTTTCTTCGACTTCCTCAAAGATCTTGATCGCTACCTCCAGGAGCTTAATGAACAAGAACACCCACCGTTCGTCCCTCTCTCCTCCCCTGTTGTCCTAACCGTTCCGTCGACCCCGTCTGCATCCTCTTCGGCCCTTGAACCAGCCGAACTTGCTTATGCAGAACGAACGTGTTGACCATTACTGGACTGGAGGAGATGGAAGTGTTGCTCTCCCATCCACCCATCCCTGCTTTGCCGAAGCATGTCACCATTGCCATCGTTTAGGTCACTTCCAATGTGACTGTCGTTTCTATTGCTGCCCCCTCTGCCTTCGCTTTGCACCGGGTCATTCGCAAGCCGCTTGCCCTCTTAAGAGAAGGTCTACCCCTACCGCTCCGACCTCTCCAACCCCGTCTTCCTTGTCTCGTCATACCCGATCATCTCGGGTATCCTCTTCGTCTTCTGGTCGCGGTACCAGATCTGTGAACTTCGTGGAACCTGTCCCGGTTCCTCCTCCATCCCGACCTCGTACACGACGCACATCTCGTCGTCCTGTTCCCCATCCTCCGTCTCCACCGAGGTCCCCCTCGCCTCCCGACTACAACGATGAATACGATTCCACAGCCTGGGCCAACATCACTGGATCCCCGGGGGGAGCCTATTTAGATTTGTAAAAGAGTAGTTCCAACAGGAGTTTGGAACATAACGGGGGGGTAATGTTACGATTTATTCTTTTCTTGACTCTTTTCTCTTGTCTTGACTAGTCCTCGCCGACTAGCTATGCTAACCTTTACTCGTCTCGGACTAGTCCACGCCACTTAGCTGTGCCACCCGCTAAGTCCCGAACCCTTATCTTCTTATCTCTGATCACGTGTACATCATTGTTCTTTGTCGTTCTACGACCTTCCATTCCGCAGCCGCTTATTCAGACTTCTCCTTGCGGAATTCCCTTTCTCGTCTTGGTCCGTGCGCGTTGGCCATATCTATATAAACCCTGTGAACACACTGTAATACCTTAGCTTTGATCTCCTAGGTGTATGCCCTGTAACCTAGTCCAAGTCTAATAAACTCCTCCTTTTCCTTTCGAAGTCTCACCTCCTCCTTGAAAGTCTTCACTGCACTTTGAGCAGTGTTCTTGAACTAGTCGTTGTTGAGACTATTGACTCAACGCTTACTCTCTGACCTCCGACCGACTTGCGACATCACTGCACAACGTCACTCTGACCTCGACCGGCTTGTGACATTACTGCACAACACCATCTCTGACCGACTCGTGACATTACTGCACGACGTCATCTCCGACCGACTCGTAACATTGCTGTACGACGTCACTCTCGACCCTGACCTTCGTCTATCCTAGGCTACGCTCGTCCCTACCCGGGCCAAGCGTAACACTACTCTCCTCCGCCTACTACCCCCAAACTGATGGAGAAATGGAATAAAATAAATGAATCAAGAATTGGAAACTTACCTCCAGATCTTCTGCCAAGGTGACCTGACCAAATGGGCAGACCTCCTAACCCTGGCAGAATACCACCACACTTCCTCTGTCCGCTCTGTAACCCAGAAAACCCCCTTCTTCCTGATGATGGGATATGAGCCAAAGGAATACCCTCCCTTGGGACAAACCTTCATCCCAGCTATAGAAACTCATCTCATCTTTCAGAATAAGCAAAAGCCAGAGAAGAGGCTCACGAAGCCCACAAAAAAGCACAACAATTCATGAAAGAATAAGTTACCTCTTGCTTTAAACCCTGGAAGATAGAAGACCGAGTATGGCTGGAAGGACAAAATCTTCATCTTCACTATCCTTCCAGGAAGCTAGCCCCTAGGTGAGAAGAACCATTTGAAATTACACAAGTAATTTCCCCTGTCTCCCATAAACTAAAACTGCTGAAAACATGGAAGATCCATAATGCCTTCCATGCCTTGCTTCTTTCCCCATATAGAGAAACTATGGAACATAGAACAAACTTTGTTCTACTTCCACCAGATCTCATAGATGGTGAAGAAGAATTTGAAATCAAACAGATCCTATCTAATCAGGGAGCTGCATGGCATCAGACTTTCCTTGTAAAATGGAAAGGATATCTGTTTTTTGAGAACACTTGGGAACCTGAAAACAATCTGGGACATGCCAAGGAACTCCTTGAAGAATATAAGGCTAAAAATCCATTCGTCTTCCCCTCATCATAATGCATTCACTCCACACTCATGTTCACCAACAATGTCTCAGCTGTAGAGTTCAACGTTCGAGTACCCCTTTGCCTCCATCGACTCCCTCTTCAAAGCCAAAGAGTTATCTACACTACCCTATTGGGCAACCCTGTCACCTTGGACACCATTTGCCTTATCCTAGAATTCTTTGGAAACAGAACCCTCATCTCATTGGTGGATATCTTCCACTCCTATGCCGCTGCCTGAACCGTCCATGCCCAACTTCTACCAGAACATTCCTCCCCCATCTACCCCCACGCCATGGGACAAGCTCTCTCTGAGGCCAGAGCCCCCATCCTCGATGCCCTGGACCAGCATGGAATGGAAAGGATCTTCAATGACCTTCCCCACCTTGTTATGTTCCCAATCCTATGCCCCATCTTCAATGCTCTCCCCTTCTATGACCACCTCTACTATCTCTCTGATGACCCGGCAGTGGACACCTGGAATGTTGATGATTGGGACACCCCATCTGACGAATCCACCATCATCTCTGAACCTGTCACACCCACTCTACCATCCCTAGCTGATTTAGGCATCAACCTCCCTCCTGCTGGAATCCCAATCAACAACATTGAAGGAACTGCTGGAGGAGTTCGCTCCTAGCCTCCTGTCTCTGAAGGAGACACCCTGGCCTTCCTCACCACCATACCCCTCGTCCCAGCTAGAACACCTTTCCCAGAACCTCTTCCAGTTAGACCACACCCTGTCACTCCAACACCCTCTCGCCCCCATTGTCAAAGGACCTGGACAGTACTTCTCCAGGGAGGCCTCGCTACCTTCCACTGAATTAGAGCTACACTGGACCAACCCCATTTTGGTGCATCAACATTGCAAATGGTACCCCCTGACTCGGGTACTGAAACCAATCCAATCAACATCGATTGCCTCCCCATACCATCACCATACCCTAGGCGCCAACTGCAGTCCTTCACGTGCAATTGCCAGGGACACCTCCACCCAGACTGCCTTCATTACACCTATCTAGTCTGTCGTTAAACTGCACCAGGTCACTCACAGTACCATTGTCCAAGGAGGATCTGTTGCTCATGTAGGGAACATGGCCACTGAAATGACCAACTCATTTAAGAGCTAGTTGTTTGGGTTGGAAAGAGTACTAGATGTGAGCCAAGCACTAGCTGTTGTTGGAAAAACTCCAGGAGGACAAGACTGCCATCTCCTAGTGATTTATTGGGCTTTATATACTGTAGCTACATGTGCACAGACCATGCTATGCTTATCTCTACTTACTATACAGAGGTATGAGCTGGAATGACTGGGTATGATTTGTGTCTAGGCTGTGTGCATGTGGATTGGGTGTGGCAAGACATGAGTGGATGATAGGGGTCATGAGGTGAATATATGTGTGACTAGGTAAAACATGTGTAAGATAGTGTGACATGTGAAGAGGTGACATGGTGAAGGTGTGAAGAGTGAACATGTGAAGCTGTGATATTGTGAAGATGTGAAGTCATGAAGTCATGAAGACGTGAGACTGAGGTTGATTAGGATAAGATGATTAGGAAAAGTTAGTGAACATTGGTAGTGAAATAGTTATCGACCCGAGATGAGCGATTGAGGACTAGGAAAAATAGGGAAAAATAGGGGAAAAATAGGGCATGTGTAACACTACCCCCCTGCTAAGATCAAACATCCTGGTTGATCCTAGGTGCGGTTAAGCATTGGAGAAGTGTCCTTAATATAATTAGGATCGGTGGACCAAGAATCATCTACATATCTCCAAGTTTGATATACAGGAACATGGTCATTGGGTTCAGTATCTACTGAGGCAGATCCTCACCATCATAGGGTAAGTGGAAATCCTCAGGGTAACATCTGCAGGACCCCGTACTTCATCAGTATCATATGTAGTGAAGACTTCACTGTTATTATGATAAATAGTATTCCAATGAGTGAGATCCCAAGGCCAAGTGGGTTCATCAGTAAGCATATTATCACACCACCAGTGGATGAAAGGATTGCCAGCATTGTCAATCCAACCATCAGCATGCTGCCAAGGAGGAGGCATATAATAGGGGTTATATCCAGTAATAGCTTCATCAAAGATAGTGGACCGGGGAAAGGTGCATGGAAGGGGTGTGACATATCTGAGGCATCCATAGGGGAATTCATAAGTCATCCATGTGTAGAAGAGGGCAAGGAAGAAGTCAGGGAGACATGGATTAGAGGTCATGTATTGGTAGAGTGCATAGAGCATGAAGAAAGAGTTGGAAGCAAGAGTGAAAAAGTTGTTAGCATTGTTCAAATGGGTCATTGTATGTGTGGTGTGTGAGAACTCGAGGGGATGAGAGAGGGGGTGAAGCATTCAAGGCTTTATACCTTTCTCTTATCTCGGCAGTATCACCATAAGGTGTACTCGAGTCAGAACATGAGTTATAGCATGAGTCAACATCTAGGTGGTCTAGAGGAAGTCTATCCTGTAGGACTTCTGCTATTGGATGACCACAATATTTGAATAAGTCAAGAAAATCAAGGGTGGCCATGTGGAGCTGGCGAGGTACATTCGGATGCGACTTGTAAAAATCAACAATTGACTCCTGTGAATGAGTCAAGTAGGATTCCGGTTCCCAAGTTTGTTCTTCATTGGAATATCCCTGCCAATGAACAAGGAATTCTAGTCTATTGGCTTTCCAGCATGCATCCACTATGTAATCAACTAGCCATTTGGTTTCCCGATCTTCAATGACTAGCACTGGTCCTGGCTTGTCGATTGATTGGCCTGGAAGGCGTTCTTTGTAGGGTTTTACTCTAGATATATTCACTACTGGATGAATTCACATAGATTTCGGTAAACAATGCTTGATGGCATTGTTGCCAATCAATTTCGTAATAATGTAAGGTCCTAGACATTGTTCTGATAGCTTATAAGAAGCACATGTCAATTTCAAATTTTCTGTAGAGAGCCAAACTTTATCACCAATGACATAATCAGGTGCCTTAGATCTATGTTTATCAGCTTGTTCTTTCATATGGTGTTGAGCTTTCTTTAGGTTAGCCCGAGTTTGTTCTATAGTGTCCTGAATATCTTTCACAAATTGTTCTGTAGTGGGAGCTTTGGTGGAGCATTGCTCAAAACCTAAGCAAGGCTGATAAGTATGAGTCACTTCAAATGGAGATTTCTGAGTGGATTGTTATTGCTTTGAGTTATACAAGAATTGTGCAAGGGGCAACCAATCAACCCATTTGTCTTGTTTTTCACAAGTAAATAAGTGGAGATATTATTGGAGATCTCTATTTATTCATTCTGTTTGTCCATCAGTTTGGGGATGGAAGGCAGTGGATAATTTAAGTTGAATTAAGTCTTTCATCATCTGAGAGGCAAATTAAGGGCCTCAATCAGAAATGATGGTAGATGGAAGCCCATGATGTTTCCATACATGGTCTAGATAAAGACGAACTGTATCCAAAGCAGATATTGCTTTTACACAGGGGATGAATTTGACTTCTTTAGAGAATCGATCGATGACCACTAAGATTGAATCGAATCCTTTTGATAGAGGTAGATCTGTGGTGAAATCAACAGATATATCCTTTCATGGTTTGTCTGGAATCGGTAATGGTTGTAATTTTCCAGCAGGAGCAATGTTTTGTTCTTTCAATCTAGCACAGCGATCACATCTTGAAACATAATCTTTCACTAGTGTTGACATTCCTGGCCAACAATAACTGCATGAGATGAGTTCTAATGTTTTCTCTGCACTGGGGTGTCCAGCAATAGGAGTGTCATGATATAATCGTATAACCTCATTCGGAGATCATGAACATCGGGCATGAAGATCTTTCCATTTTCGTCTGCTAGCAAATCTTGCTGCTCCATATAGACTTTGTTATCAGTACATAGCTTTGTTACTTCTTTTTCTTTTAGTCTCCAAGTAGCATTTTTGATCTTTTCTTTGATGGTATCGGAATCTGTTACATGTTACGATCTATTCTTTTCTTTACTCTTTTCTCTTGACTTGACTAGTCCTCGCCGACTAGCTATGCTAACCCTTACTCGTCTTGGACTATTCCGCACCACTTAGCTGTGCCACCCGCTAAGTCCCGAACCTCTTATCTTCTTATCTCTGATCATGTGTACATCATTGTTCTTTGTTGTTCCATGACCTTCCATTCCACAGTTGCTTATTCAGACTTCTCCCTGCAGAATTCCCTTTCCTGTCTTGGTCCGTGCACGCTGGCACTATCTATATAAACCCTGTGATTGCACTGTAGTACCTTAGCTTCGATCTCCTAGGTGTACATCCTATAACCTAGTTTGAGTCTAATAAACTCCTTCTTTTCCTTTTGAAGTCTCACCTCCTCCTTGAAAGTCTTCACTGCACTTTGAGCAGTGTTCTTGATCTAGTCGTCGTTGAGACTATTGACTCAATGCTTACTCTCTGACTTCTTGACCGACTCGCGACATCACTGCGCGACGTCACTCCTCGACCGACTCGTGACATTACTGCACGACGTCACTCTGACCCTGACTGACTTGTGATATTACTGCACAACGTCACTCTGACCCTGACTGGCTTGTGATATTACTGCACAACGTCACTCTGACCCTGACTGACTTGTGATATTACTGCACAACGTCACTCTGATCCTGACCGACTCGTAACATCGCTGTACGATGTCACTCCCGACCCTGAACTTCGACCAACCTAGGCTACACTCGTCCTTACCCAGACCAAGCGTAACAAAAGATCGAAGCTACTTGAAAGGCCTACCATTGTGTAGTATGCCACCATTTCTTCCTTGAACAGACGTGGTCGATCCAACCGTCCCTTGACCCCCATCCCTGCCCTGTGGTACGCTTGATACCGCAACCTAGAGCCTTTGGTCTCTTCCAAACCTTCGAACTCTTCGCCCACTTCTTCTGAAAGTGAAGACCTTCACCTCACCTCTCCTACAGACAAGGAAACTGTCCAGACATTAGCGCACAACTTTTCAGCATCGCTAACCTTACCCAGACCACCGACACCTCTGTCTCCGCCCTCTATTTCGAGGCAAACCTCTCTTGCTACAGCTCTCCCATACCCTATCACCAGACCTCCTACTCCAACTCTTCCTGCCATGTCATCTACGAAGCACACCGAACATCACATTGGCTCTCCTAAGGAGTATGATGGGAATCCAAAGAATGCCAAGTCTTGGCTAAATGCTGTACACACCTATCTCCTGACCAACGAGGACGTCTACAATACAGACGCAAAGAGGGTCGCTTTCGCGCTCTCCTATATGAAGAAAGGCTCTGCCTACACTTGGGCATCTACTTTTCGAGCGGCCACCTTAGACAACAACTCGTTTGGAACAATGACGGACTTTAAGTCCAAATTCCTAGACGCCTTTGATCACGCCAGCACCAAAACTGACGCTATAACCTGGCTGGCAACCACAAGGATCAAAGATTATAAAGTACTCTCCGAGTACATCACAGAATTTAAAAACCAGGTCGCAGTTAGTGGCATCACTGAGGAACTCGTTCTCATCAATTACTTCTCCGCCAGAATTCCCAAACCCCTTATGAGACAAATTCTGGCCATGGAAACTGTACCAACGAAAGTTACTGACTGGTACAAAAAGGCCATGGTCTTCAAACAAGGTGCTGACCAATCCGACCTGATTCGTGCTATGCACAGAAACCCTTCCTCGACCCCCCACTTCTTCTCACATACTCACGCCAAAGAAAAAGATCCCAACACCATGGATGTTGATGCCGTCCGAGTACCTTTCCCTAGAAAGAAACTCACTGACGAAGAACGGATCCAGTTTGCTAAAGAAGGACGATGCTTCAGATGTCGCCAACAGGGCCATCTAGCGTACAATTGCAAAACCAAACTTGGATTGGTACTGAAGAAAATGGAAAAAAAGGTCCAAAAGGCGAAGAAAGATGAAAAAGATCTTCCTGACCTTCCAAAGTTAGAAAACTGTGAAGAAGAAGAGGACACAGTAGGACGTGTCCAATTCAAACAGGGTTTTTAAAATGGAGGCCTCAATCAACACGAGTACCCTCCTCCTCCTCTTTCCTTACGTGTGCTCCTGTACTTGTATCTTCGAAAAGCAAATCTCTTCAGATCCCAATACAAGTCACTGATCCCTTGCATGTTATGAAAGTCGTCGATACCCGCACTCTAGTCGATAGCGGTGCAGACATTTCCTGTATTGACTTTGGATTCATCCGAAAAAACCGATTACCCACCAACTGTCTACCGAAACCGATTTCCATTTGAAATGTCGATCAAACTATAAACAAGAAAGGCCAGATTCATTTCACTTCTGACCTTTACCTTAACATTGAAGGAATAGCCCAAAAGGTGACCTTCTATATCATGGATTGTGGAACTGAGAACATTATCCTCGGACTCCCCTGGCTGAAGAAAGCCAATCCCTCCGTTGACTGGAAATCCAATACCCTTACCATCGATGAGTCTGTGGACAAATCCAAAGGACTTTACCAATCCTATGCCTCGAACACTCTCTCAAACGACACACTTCTGAACCAACATCGCCCCCCTCCTCGACACACTATGATCAGAGCTGCGGCTGCTGATCACCTCGAAAAGTTTATCAGACACGAGTCCAAAAACGAATACGTCCAACAGGCTCGCGACGTTTACACTTGTAGCCGGATCATACGATTCAGCACCTACTTCTCCCCTCTCGGCAAAAGACCAGCCAAGCTAACCTCCATCGCTAAAGTAACATCCACCATGGAGTTAGCCAGAGAGGCTGACAAGAACAAGACAGAAACTATCCTTCCCTCTGAATACCAAGAATATACTTCCATCTTCTCAAAGGAAGCTACCGACCATGTCCCTCCTTGATCCTATGACCACGAGATCAATCTTGATGAGTTGTTCAAGCCAAAGATTGGGAAAATCTACCCTCTCGCTCCTGAAGAAAAGAAGGCAACGGATGCCTTCATAGATGAAAACCTCACCTCTGGGAAGATCCGTCCTTCCAACTCTCCCCAAGCATCTTCCTTTTTCTTCGTCAAGAAAAAAGATGGCAGTCTTCGCCCCTGCCAAGATTACTGCTATCTTAATGAACATACTGTCCGCGACGCCTACCCCCTTCCTCTAATCTCCGACCTTGTCGACAAACTAAAAGACGCAAAAATCTTCACCAAGTTCGACGTTCGATGGGGTTATAATAACATCCGCATCAAAGACGGACACCAGTGGAAAGCCGCCTTCATTACGCATCGCGGCCTCTTTGAACCAACGGTCATGTTCTTTGGTCTAACCAACTCTCCTGCCACGTTCCAACGATTCATGAACGATTCGGTCAGGGATATGATTGCCGAAGGATGGCTCATCATTTACATAGTCAGAATTCGCCACGACACTCTGCCAGTGACCTTATTAGAGAGGGAGTTCAGCTTGGGATACAGCAGGCTGCAGGTCCAAGAGAGATTGATCAGGCCCGGAGGTTTATACTCAAGGCAAACGATTACCTACAGGAGAACCCTCCA
>JBBPTC010000642.1:0-13589 GCA_038093955.1 Boletus albobrunnescens
AGGTTCGATGAAGTTCACAGATCTGGTAGCATGACCAGAAGACGAAGAGGATATCTGAGACGATCGGGTACGACGAGACGAGGAAGACGGAGTTGGAGAGGTCGGAGCGGCAGGGGTGGACCTTCTCTTTAAGGGGCAGGCAGCTTGCGAATGACCCGGCGCAAAACAGAGACAAAGAGGGCAGCAATAGAAGTGACAGTCATGTTGAAAGTGACCCAAACGATGGCAATGATGACATGCTTCGGCGAAGCGAGGATGGGTGGATGGGAGCGCAATACTTCCATCTCCTCCAGTCCAGTAGTGGTCTACGTGTTCTGTATAGGCGAGTTCAGCTGGTTCAAGAGCCGACGAGGACGCGGACGGGGTCGATGGAATGGTTTGGACAAGGGGGGAGGAGAGAGGGATGAATGGCGGATGCTCTTGTTCATTGAGCTCCCGGAGGTAACGATCAAGGTCTTTGAGGAAGTCGAAGAAACCCATCTGATCAGAGAGCATGTTTATGGAGTCATTAAGCTGCTTGACGACGTCTCTGATGACGGATTTAAAGAAATCAAATTGCGGGTCGGAGGAGTAATGGTTGGCTAGGAGCTCTAACCGGCCGACTTGGTGAGCTGCCGTGTAAACAGCGAGAAGGGGGGACCCCATGTCGAGGTGGGCGTTGATAGGGACAGCTAGACGTGAATCCCTAAAGTAGGAGTGAAGACGGTATATTTGATTGTCGTCTGGGAAGTCATCGACCAGACGGTGAGCAAAGAGTGGAATGTCCACGGATACGACCGGGATGGCAGGGGCACGAACAAATACTTGAGAGGCCTGGGCAGTAGGGGGGAGATGTTCATCAGCAATGAGAGTAGTTCCGCTGGGAGGCGGAGGGGTGTCTACAGTAACGGATGGTTCAGTAATAGAGATAGAGGATTCAGTAGAGAGAAAAGACGATTCATAGAGATTGGACATCGAAGACATTTTTTTGTTTCTAGCGACAGTTTCTGTTCTTGGTGGTGGATGTTCGAGAGGAAGGGGGCAAAGAGGGAAAGGCGGAGGGGTGGAGTCTTTTATATTCATTGAGTGTGGACTTTGCATTTTTGAAGTTCCGCTCAGGGACCCAAGAGTCTTCTTCGGCCAAATATCCCTTCCATCGGATCAAGTAATATTGGGCAGACAGAGCTCCGCGGTGGTGTAAGATCCATTCAATTTCGTATTCTTCTTCGCCATCAACCAAGTCAGGAGGTGGCACAGGGAAGTTCTTCCCATGGACGGTGTTTTTACGATAGGGCGATAAGAGAGAGGCGTGGAAGACAGGGTGAATTTTCCACGTCTGTGGGAGTCGGAGTTGGTACGTGATAGACGATAGGACTTTTGTGATAGTAAAGGGTCCTTCTCGCTTTGGGGCTAACTTTGGGTGAACGATGTGGCATTTCAGGTTGCAGGCTTCTAGCCACACCTTATCGCCTTTCTGAAAAGGGGAAAACAGTTTTCGAGAATGAGAGGCCATGACTTGCCTGGCTAGTTCGTGTGCGGCAAGGGCTTCGTTTCGAGCAGCAGTGAGGGCAGTTATCCATTCTTCAACGGCAGGGAGGTTGGACGAGGTGATGACATCAGGAAGGGCGCGGGGTTCATATCCCATCATCAGGAAGAACGGGGATTTGCCGGTGACGGAGTGAGGGTGGTGATTGTGTGCGAATTCTGCGTGGGTAATTGATTCGGACCATGCGGTGGGGTTATTTCCACAGTAGATATGCAGATAGGTTTCGATTTCCTGGTTTACCCGTTCTGTTTCACCATCAGTCTGAGGATGATATGCCGTGGAAAGGGAGAGATCGTAACCGAGGATCCTCCCAAGTTCTTTTGCAAAGGCAGAGGCGAATTGAGGGCCTCTGTCAGAGATAATTTTGTCGTAGAGACCAAAGCGTGAGTAGACTTTCATGAAGAAAAGTGAGGCTACTCCTTCGGCGGTGCAAGTTTTCTTTGTTGGGCATAGAATTACCCCCTTAGTAAGCCCTTGGTCGACCACGACCAAGAGAGAATCGAAGCCAGCAGATGGAGGAAGGTCAGTGATAAGATCGCAGGAGATCTGCTAGAAGGGACGAGAAGCGGATGAAGAGATAGGAAGGAGTGGAGGCAACGTCGGATGAGTGTTGACTTTGTTCTGCTGGCAGACAGCACAGCCAGATACAAAGGAGCGGACATGGGTGGCAAGGCCAGGCCACCAGTAATCGGCGGTGACGAGCTGGCGAGTTTTCAAGAAGCCGGGGTGACTGGCGGAAGGGTGATCATGGCAACGTGAGACGATGGAGCGGCGGAGACCCTCAGTGGGAGGGATGTAGACATGGTTTTTGTACAAGAGGATACCATCATGAAGTTGCCAGTCAGAGAGTCGGGAGCGGAAGGGAGCCAGAAGGCCCTTATCAAGGGATTGGAGGACGGATAGATATAGGTTGTCCTTCTTCGATTCATCCTCGATGACACTAGAGATAGTGGAATTGATCATATTGACAAAGAGCGAGGGAGGAAGAAGAACAGTTCCCTGGTTATCATCGTCGGAAGCAGGGACAAGGTCAGGGTGACGGGAAAGAGCGTCAGGAGCGGCAAGATCTTTGCCAGGGATATGGGTAATCTTGAGATCGAAATCTGCAAGATCAAGGAGCCAGCGGGCCTGACGACGGTTCAGGTGCTGGGCAGAACGGAAGTACGTCAGGTTTTTATGGTTGGTAAAGACCTGTACGGGAAAAGCAGAGCCAAGAAGATAGTGGTGCCACGCTTTCAGGGCACGGAGGATCGTGAGGAGTTCGCGGTCGTAGATATCGTAGTTTCTCTCTGTGGAGGAAAACGATTCAGAGAGATAGGAACAAGGGTGCCACTCGCCATTGGTATCGGTTTGCAGTAGAATGGCCCCAGAGGCGTACTTTGAGGCATCAGTTGTAATGGCGAATGGGGCGGAAACATCTGGAAAAGAGAGGACAGGTTTTGCGAGAAAGAGGGCTTTGAGTCAATCAAAAGCGCTCTGACAGGATGGTGTCCAGGCCCAAACCTAGGATTTCTTTATGAGATCGATGAGAGGTCGTGCGACGGTAGAGTAGTTGGGGATGAAGCGGCGATAGAAATTGGCGAAGCCAAGGAAGGAGCGAACATCCTTGACTTTCTCTGGGGTCGGCCACTTGGCGATACCGTCGAGTTTAACAGGGTCCATGGTGATCTCACCAGGACGAATAATCATACCAAGGTATTCGACTTCCTTGGTAGCGAAGTTGCACTTTGAGAGTTTTAAGTGCAGGTCGAGTTCTTGCATCCTTTGAAGAACACATTTCGTGCGCTCTTCGTGAATTGCCGGGTTGGGGGAAAAGATAAGGAGGTCGTCCATATAAATGACGAGCCATCCTTCGGCGATCATGTCTCTGAATGAATCGTTCATGAATCGTTGGAATGTGGCAGGGGAGTTCGTTAGGCCAAAGAACATGACCGTTGGTTCAAAGAGGCCGCGATGCGTGATGAAGGCAGCTTTCCATTGGTGTCTGTCTTTGATGCGGACATTGTTATACCCCCATCGGACGTCAAATTTAGTAAAGACTTTTGCATCTTTGAGTTTGTTGATGAGGTTGGAAATGAAAGGAAGGGGATAAGCGTCGCGGACGGTGTGTTCGTTAAGATAGCGGTAGTCTTGGCAGGGGCGAAGACCGCCGTCTTTCTTTTTGACAAAGAAGAAAGGGGACGCTTGAGGGGAGTTGGAAGGACGGATCTTCCTGGAGGCGAGGTTTTCATCGATAAAGGTATCCGTCGCTTTCTTTTCTTTAGGAGCGAGAGGATAGATCTTTCCGATCTTGGGCTTGAACGACTCATCGAGGTTGATCTCGTGGTCATACGGTTGGGACGGAGGGATGTGTTCGGTGGCTTCCTTTGAGAAGACAGAAGCGTATTCTTGGTATTCGGGGGGAAGGATGGTTTCCTTCTTATTCTTATCAGCCTCTCTGGCTAACTCCATAGCGGATGTTACTTTAGCGATGGAGGTTAATTTGGCTGGTCTTTCGCCAAGAGGGGAGAAGTAGGTGCCGAATCGTATGATCTGGCTGCAGGTGTAGACGTCGCAGGCCCGTTGGATGTATTCATTTTCAGATTCGTGTCCGATGAACTTTTCAAGATGGTCAGCAGCAGCTGCTCTGATCATGGTGTGTTGAGGAGGGGGGCGACGTTGGTTCAGGAGGGTGTCATTGGAGAGGGCGTTCGAGGCATAGGATTGATAGAGCCCTTTGGATTCGTCTGCAGACTCATCGATGGTGAGGGTGTTGGATTTCCAGTCGACTGAGGGATTGGTTTTCTTCAGCCAGGGGAGTCCGAGGATAACGTTCTCGGTTCCGCAATCCATGACATAGAAGGTCACCTTTTGGGCTATTCCTTTGATGTTAAGATAAAGGTCAGAGGTGAAGCGAATCTGGCCTTTTCTTTTTATTGTTTGATCGACGTTTCAAATGGAAATCGGTTTTGGTAGTCGGGTGGTAGGTAGTCGATTTCTTTGGACAAATCCGAAGTCAATGCAAGAGATGTCTGCGCCACTATCGACTAGGGCGCGGGTATCGACGACTTTCATGACATGCGAGGGGTCAATTACTTGTATAGGGATCTGAAGAGATTTTGATTTCGAAGATACAAGTACAGGAGCGCACGTAAGAGAGGAGGAAGAGGAGGGTACTCACGTCGATTGAGGCCTCCGTTCTAAAAACCCTGTTTGAATTGGACATGTCCTACTGTGTCCTCTTCTTCTTCGCAGTTCTCCAACTTTGGAAGATCTGGAAGATCCTTGTCTTTCTTCGCCTTTTGAACTCTCTCCTCGGTTTTCTTCGGCAAAGAGGGTTTCAGGAATTGGACTCTGCAGTCCCAGGAGGAGTGTCCTTTTTGACGACATTTGAAACATCGTCCTTCTTTGGCGAATCTTACCTGTTCTTCGTCGGTAAGTCTTTTGGGTTTCGGGATGCGGACGGCATCTATGTCCATGGCATTCGGGTCCTTCTCTTTCATGTGTGTAGAGAAGAAGCGGGGGATCAAGGAGGGGTTCCTGTGCATTGCACGGATCAAGTCGGATTGGTCGGCACCCTGTTTGAAGACCATGGCCTTTTTGTACCAATCGGTGACTTTCATTGGTATGGTTTCCATGGCTAGAATTTGTCTCATGAGGGGTTCGGGGATGCTGGCGGAGAAGTAGTTGATGAGGACAAGTTCCTCAGTAATGCCGCTAACCGCGACTTGGTTTTTGAATTCGGTTATGTACTCGGAGAGTACTTTGCGATCTTTGATTCGGATAGTGGCCAGCCAAGTTATTGCATCAGTCTTGGTACTGGCGTGGTCAAAGGCGTCTAAAAATTTGGACTTGAAGTCCGTCATTGTTCCAAACGAGTTGTTGTCTAAGGCATCCGCCTGAAAAGTAGATGCCCATGTATAGGCGGCGCCTTTCTTCATATAGGAGAGCATGAAAGTGACTCTCTTTGCGTCTGTGTTGTAGACGTCCTCGTTGGTCAAGAGATAGGTGCGTACAGCATTTAGCCAAGACTTGGCGTTCTTTGGATTCCCATCATACTCCTCAGGAGAGCCGATGCGGAGTTCGGCATGTTTCGTAGATGACATGGCAGGAAGGGTTGGAGTAGGAGGTCTAGTGATAGGGTATGGGAACGCTGTAGCGAGAGAAGTTTGCCTTGAGATAGAAGGCAGAGATGGAGGTGTTGGTGGTCTGGGTAAGGTTAGTGACGCTGAAAAGTTGTGCGCTAAAGTCTGGACAGTTTTCTCGTCAGTAGGAGAAGCGAGGTGAAGATCTTCGCTTTCAGAAGAGGTGGGCGAAGAGTTCGAGGATTCAGGGGAGAGCAAAGGCTCTAGATTGCGGTATCGAGCATACCACGGGGCAGAGATGGGGGTCAAGGGACGGTCAGGTCGACCGCATCTGTTCGAGGAAGAAATGGTGGCATACTACTCAATGGTAGGCCTTCAGGAAGCTTCGATCTTTTGTTACGCTTGGCCCGGGTAGGGACGAGCGTAGCCTAGGATAGACGAAGGTCGGGGTCGGAAGTGACGTCGTACAGCAATGTTGCGAGTCGGTCGGAGATGGCGTCGCGCAGCAATGTCACGAGCCAGTCAGAGATGGCGTTGTGCAGTAATGTCACAAGCTGGTCGAGGTCAGAGTGACGTTGTGCAGAGATGTCGCAAGTCGGTCAGAGGTCAGAGAGTAAGCGTTGAGTCAATAGTCTCAACGACGACTAGTTCAAGAACACTGTTCAAAGTACAGTGAAGACTTTTAAGGAGGAGGTGAGACTTCGAAAAGAAAAGGAGGAGTTTATTAGACTCGGACTAGGTTACAGGATGTACACCTAGGAGATCAAAGCTAATGTATTACAGTGTGTTCACAGGGTTTATATAGATATGGCCAATGTGCATGGACCAAGACGAGAAAGGGAATTCCGCAGGGAGAAGTCTGAATAAGCGACTGCGGAATGGAAGGTCATAGAACAACGAAGAACAATGATGTACATGTGATCAGAGATAAGAAGATAAGGGTTCGGGACTTAGTGGGTGGCATAGCTAAGTGGCGCGGAATAGTCCGAGACGAGTAAAGGTTAGCATAGCTAGTCGGCGAGGACTAGTCGAGTTAAGAGAAAAAGTAAAGAAAAGAATAAATCGTAACATTATGAGCCCTGTTAGTGCTCGATAATGTGCATCTCGTGGTTGCACCTATCTGATGTCTAACTCGTGTGATGCCATCTGGCAAAAGTAACCATTGGTGGTTAACTGTTCTTGCTGAATGTCATGAAAATGATTGTTTGTGATGAATGTTTTCCACCATTATAGGGTGAACCTATGCTGGAATAGCATGCTAACACTGTTGCATTTCAAATATTTACTAGAAATGTTGACCTCTTTGTCTACTGTTGCCAAGGACTCTTGCATCCCGGTCTTCATTGGTGTGAACTGGGCCTTCTGGTGGCTGGCCATGCAAGCATACATACTTGCTACTGGCCATGACTGGGTGATGCAGGTCTCTCCTCCACCTGTGCCAACCATGATGACTGACCACAATGACATGTTGTATTGGATCAGCTGGTCGAGGGGAAACTTGATGATCATGGGCTCAATCGCCCTCCATCTGAATGAAGCTCTTCATGCCAAATACTCGGTGTATGGCACCGCCAAGGAATTAGTTGTAGCCCTTGAAGGAAATTACATAACACCTGGGATCTCCTAGGCATATGTGCTCTTCAAGAAGCTCCTAAATGTTATGGTCCCTGTCAATGCACATCCAGTGTTGGCCTTCTCCAAGGCTGAAATGCTCTTCGCCCGGCTCAAGGAAGCTGGCTATGATATCCCTGCCAAAATCCAGGCAATGCTGCTCCTTAGCAAGCTCCCTGTGATAATGGACATTGTTACTCAAATGATTGTCCAGGTGAAGGATACTGCTGGAAAACCAAAGGATCCATCTGTCACTGAGATCCATGTAGCTGTGATCCTCTCTTGGAACCAGCACCATCTCTTGGAAAAGACCTAAGGAAAACAACCTACACATGTTAACCACATCAGCATAGTTAAATGGAAAGGTAATGACCCTTCTTTCCAGCAGCAGCAGCAGCCCTCCACCTCGCAGCAGTCCCAGCAGCAGCAGCAGCCCTCCCCCTCGCAGCAGGCCCAACAGCAGCAGCAGAAAGAAGAGGCTAGTGCCTCTAAGAAGAAGAAGAAAACATGTTGAGGCAAAAAGGTGAAGTTCAATGACCATGCTCACATAGCCTCTGTGGCCATCGTCACCCCCATGCACTACCTCAATGCCTCAGCTCCCTTGCCTGCCATTGATCCCTGCACAATGGCGCACTGTGTGCCTTCTCTTTACCAAGGGGAACAAGATCTGCTATTTGATCCTCGGATCAAGCAGGCATTTTCTTTTGCTGAAAGGCTTGAGATCACCCCATCCATAGAGACTATTCATGGGCTTGATGTGATAATCCTGCTTGCCGGCCCTTCCTTGTACATGTCTGCTCCTCCGTTCTTTTCTACTCTATTGGTGGATCCCATTTTCCTCTTACATCAGATGTTCAATATGGAAGCCTTTAGGTTTTCTTTGCTTACATCCAATCTTTTGGATCCATAGGACTTCGCCATCTTCATGGCAACAATAGAGGAGATGTCCAAAGAAGACCTCCTGCCTCCTCCAGCCAAGAGGAAGTGCTCTTGCTGCTCTTGCAAGCACATGATTGAGCCTTCTCCAGCCAATGGCTGGGACTCGGATGATATGGACAACTTTTATGGTAGCTATGCAGGCCCTTCTGATGCTCCAAAGAAGGATGAGGATATGGTAAGTATCTTCAGTTCGGACATTGATGCCCAGCTGGCAGCCACCGCTAGCATAGACGTTGAATATGTCGAAGAGGACTTCAACAAACAAATCAGGCAAGTGATTCATCCATCCATGCCTGCATGCATTCACTTATCACACACACCCTCTGATGTATTACATATATACCGCTCAAGTAGTGAAATGCACATATAACATAATGTTAACTAGTGTAGACACCACTGCGATGTCCACTTATAATATACTATATTCATGTTGCTCTGAATTGTGTGATAGTAAGAAAAAATGTGGATATGATCACAACATCATGTTGTGGATCCTTGACTCCAGTGCTTCAATGCACTTTACATCCCACCGAAGCGACTTTGTTGAGTACACAGAGTTGAAAGGTTCTGCATGTATACCTGTGTGAACCACCTCTGGTGTCATCTATGTAATTGGCACAGATCGAGTACTTGTCAACTGGAGGGATGAGCATTAAAATATACACATCCTCAAACTTTACAGCATTGGGCACATCTTCAATTCCAGTGTTAGACTTGTCTTCCTAGGCCAACTCCTTTGTCATGGAGCGAAAATTATTCACAATAATGTAAATAGTTTAGTCGTAACCTATGGTGACAGCATTACCCTTGCCCCATTCATTCCTGGCTGCATTGGCCCTAATATGTTTACCTTGAAAGGGCTACCACTCACTGCTGAACCATTAGCCCATATAACAAAGTCTATTACTTATGACATTATCCATTGATGACTTAAACACTCATCTAAAGATGTCCTTTGACATGCCAGTAAGCATGTCAAAAACATACCTAATGTCAAGATCTCTACAATGGACTCCATCTGCCCTGGCTGTGCAATGGGCAAACTACCTAATAGGAGTTTTTCTCCTTCTGAGCATCACGCTACTTGTGCATTTGAACTCATTCATTCAGACCTAAAGTCCTTCCCCACCAAATCGTATCACCGATATTGGTATATCATCACCTTTGTTGATGATTACATGGCTATGGCTTGGACAGTCCCTTTGCACACTAAAAATACTACATTGGTGACTACTAAGTACTTCCTTGCTGAAGTCTTCAGGCAATTCAATGCCAAAGTCCAAGAATGGTACTCTGATGTAGGGGGAGAGTACAAATCACAGCCCTTTGATGACTTGCTCAAAGGACAGGGGATATGCATTTTCCAAAGCGCTCCCCATACTCCACAACAAAACAGTCAAGCTGAACAATTCATGCACACTGTTATGAACAAAGCTGAGGCTATGTGGCATGAAGCTTGCATTCTTGAAAGCTGGTGGGAGTTCACAATCGCTCATGCAACCCATATCTACAATAGGACACCATTGCACCATTATAACTGGTGCATTTCCTATGAGCTCATCCACAAACAACAGCCAGACATAGCATACCTCTGCGTCTTCGGATGTGCTGCCTATGTGCATATACCAGAGAATGTGTGGGCCAATAAGATGGCCCCTAAGTCTGAGCTGATGGTGTACCTAGAGGTTGCACCTACCAATAGCATGAACTTCTTGTTCATGTGCTCCCCCAATAATATTCTATTCTATTCCATGCATGTGCTTTTTGATGAAGCATGATTCCCCCACTGTGCCATTCTGCACATGCACCCAGCTGCACCATCAGTGCCGCCCACTGCCAATGAGTGCAGCCCTATACTGCCGCCACCCTCTGCTGGCAATGACTATCAACCTAGTCGACCCACTGCTCAGAGTCCATCTCCTCCGCCAGTCCCTCCTTGCACACCTTCTCTCCAGCAAGCATCACCAGCCCAGCCTCTCACTCCTCGTAAGCAGTGACCTGATGCTCCTCCGGTGGTGCTCCCACCTCCGCTTCAGTGATCTGAATGGGAATGCTATATGCCTGCCCAGCCTGGCAATATATATGGTGATAAATACCACCCTGTTGACATTGAATGTGTTACACTTGGCCTGGGTAAGGACGAGCATAGCCTAGGTTGGTTGGAGGTCGAGGAGTGATGCTACGGTGATATCGTAGGTCAGACTGGAATAGACATCATGGTAGTATCACGAGTCTGGACAGAAGACGACGCTGCAGTGGTATTACAGGTCGAGGTCAGGAATGACGTTGTGCAGTAATGTCACGAGTCGAACAAGAGAGAATGGTGGAGTGCCGTTCATACGAGTAAGCATTGAGTCAATAGTCTTAATGATGACTAGATCAAGAACACCGCTTGAAGTGCGGTGAAGACTTGTAATAGAGGAGGTGAGACTTCAAAAGGAAAAGAGGAGTTTATTAGACTCAGACTAGGTTACAGGATATACACCTAGGAGATCGAAGCTAAGGTACTCTGGTACGATCATGGGGTTTATATAAATAGGCCAACGCACACAGACCAAGACAGGAAAGGGAATTCCACAGGAAGAAGTCTAAATAAGTGACTGTGGAATGGAAGGTCATGGAACAATAAAGAATAATAATGTACATGTTATCAGAGATAAGAAGATAAGAGATTCGGGACTTAGCGGGTGGCATGGCTAAGTGGCATGGAGTAGTCCGAGACAAATAGTGGTTAGCATAGCTAGTCAATGAGGACTAGTCAAGACAAAAGAAAAGAATAAATCATAACAGAATGCCATTCACAATGGGAGAGTTCATTATAAGATCCTGGTTTATCATCCCAACCCTCTGGTCTACCTGAGCCTTCTACACCTGGCAATGATCCTGACAACACTGAGCTGTCTGCACCCTCCGATGCTCCTGCCTCTACTTTTGGTAGTAATGCAGACCTTCTATGCTTATGTCATGAAGGGGGAGTTGATTTGGCTGTGTTTTTGATGATGAAGGCTATCAGGCTAGACTGCAGAATCTAAGCCATTATGTGAATGGACATATAGGGACATAAAGATACTACCCACTGCAGCACAGGAGGAATGGAAAGCCGCTTGTCGACATGAGCTTGATATTCTTCATGAGCGCAAAGTCTTTGAACTCGTTGACCACCCTACTGGGCGTAAGGTTATATCAAACTGATGGGTATTTGATCAGAAACCCAATGGTCGAAAGCATGCATGATTAGTTGTGAAAGAATTTTCTCAAGTAGAGGGAGTCAATTTCAACCATATATATCTTCTCTCCAGTTGTAAGGTTTGAGACCATGCAGCTTATGCTTGCACTTGCAGCCTTAGAGAACTGGCACATTGAAGCACTCGATGTTTGAAGCGCTTACCTATATGGCAAGCTAAAAGAAGAAATCTACATGATCCAACCAGAAGGATTCACCGTTCCAGGGCAAGAGCACAAAGTGCTCCGCTTATTGCGTGCCCTCTACAGCCTTAAACAAGCCGGATTAGCCTGGTGGAAGACTCTCAATAAGTCCATGAAAGAACTTGGCTTTGAACATTTGAAGTCTGATGCCGGTATCTTTCTCTTTCAGAAGAAAGGCACCAACATAGTGGTTGCCGTCATCTATGTAGACAATGCCCTATTCTGTGGCCCTAACAAGGCCATTGTAAATAAAGTAAAGGGTGCTTTCATGTGCAAGTGGGAATACAGAGACTTAGGCCCTACAAAGGAGTTTTTACACATGTGAATCTGCCAGGAAGGCAACAAGATCATGATTGATCAGTGCACCTATCTTGAAATAGTCCTGGAGCGTTTTCAAATGCAAAACACCAGAGTCGCCCCCACACCTCTATCTCAGGGGTATTATTCTCAGGATTACAATGGTCCAGTTGATCCAAAACTGCGATCTCGCTTCCAATAGGTAATCGGATCCCTGTTATACATCACGCTTGGTACTCACCCAGATGTCACCTATGCTGTGACCACTTTCTCTTGGCATGCTGCCCATTCTTCAAAGGAGCACCTTGATAAGGCATTATATATTTGCTGACATGCTATTACTTCCTGGTATTTGATGGTGCTTCTCAAGCAGGCCTAATAGCATATACTGATTCCAGTTGGGCATCCAATTCCAATACCTGTCGCTCTCAGACTGGCTGGTTTATTAAACTAGCAAATTGCATCTTCAGCTGGCAGTCACATCAACAAAGTCACATTGCCTATTCTTCCACAAAAGCTAAATATGTTGCACTCTCTAATTATAGCAAGCAGGTAGTTTGGTTACAATCATTGCTTGAAGAACTTGGCTATCAGCTTTACCCAATATCCATCTGTGGCAATAACCAAGGATCCATATTCATGGCCTTGAACCCTGTTACTGAAAAATGTAACAAATATGTCGATATTAAATGACATGGAGTATGGGAGTTTGTTAAAGAAGGCCTTATTGAGATATTCTTTGTTGAAGGTGTGGTTAATCCTGCTGATATGTTCACAAAGAACCTTGGCCATATAAAGCTCGATCAGTTCTGATTACAACTCGGACTAGTCTTTTATGACAATGTCATTATTCCCTAAGGTGTCTTTACCTTAGATGCTTATGTGCCTTCACCAGGCAGCTTAGTGTTACGATTCATTCTTTTCCCTCTTGAACACTTTGCTGTTGCTTATTTTTACTTGACCTTTGATGATATTGCTCATCTGCTTCACAATATCACTAATACTTGTTTCCCTTTACACTTACCAGCTTTCCTTATAACTAGTAAGCCTTTCTCGAACTATTCATTTCAATTATGATACTCTTACCTTGTACTCGCATCTAATCTCCCTTTTCAATACTTCCTTAATCCTCGCACCACCATATTATAGTACACATGTACCATGGCTTTTCCTTTCCTAGGTGTATATCCTGTAACCTAGTCAGAGTCTAAAAACATCTCTTTTCCTTTCAAAGTCTCACCTCTTCATTACAAGTCTTCACCACACTTTGAGTGGTGTTCTTGATCTAGTCATCGTTGAGACTATTGACTCAATGCTTTCTCATATGAACAGCATTCCACTGTTCTCTCTTGCTCAACTTGTGACATTACTGCACGACATCCTTCCAGACCTTGACTTGTGATATTACTGCAATATTGCTTCCTGTCCAAACTTGTGATACTACCATGACATCTATTCCAGTCTTGACCTATGATACTACCATAGTGTCACTCCTTGACCTTTGACTATCCTAGGCTACGCTCGTCCTTACCCAGGCCAAGCATAACTGAAATGACCAACTCACTTAAGAGCTAGTTGTTTGGGTTGGAAAGAGTACTAGATGTAACGACCTAATCTCCTAAAGGTCAATAACCCAAGTCTTTTAGGGTTTCTCTGTAGTCTCTGACAGTCAGTCAGCACATCAGTGGGAAGATCAAAGGGTCCAATCTATTGGTCAAGGCTGCTAA
>JBBPTC010000645.1:0-13474 GCA_038093955.1 Boletus albobrunnescens
AGGTCATATGATAGTGTATGCTCTAGATAAAGCCTGTGATCATATTGTTGGAATTCTAGGTATTCATTTACCTTTCATTAAAGAGACCTAGATTCTAGACCCAGATTATTCTGTTTCTTACACTATCACATTTAGTCATCACTGATGTCATAGATAAGAGTGACATACACCATTGGGTGATATCTCTGGATGGTCATACTAGATGACTCTTTCTTATCTTTCTTATCTTTTACCTATCTACTTATGAATAGAGACAAACAGTCCTTGTCCTGTATATAAGAGAAGCCCTTCAGTAGTCGCTCCTCTAACCACTCGAGATAGTTGTTCCAATCTACTCTCTCATCACTACTCTTAAGTCTAGTACACTCTACTAGCCCTACTTCCTCAAAGCTCGCTTCACCTTCCTCAGCACTAAGTGAGTATCTCCCACTTAGTCCATTCAACCACATCCTCTGCAGACTTGATCTCTTTGATCAGTCTACCTACTACTCCTCAGGTAGGAGGAAGTGAGATCCACTGTTTTCATCATACCAGGATTGTGGATTTCATTACATATATCCATTCTGCAGTCAAATTCAAGATCCTTTCATCTTATTAATTAGCCCTTCAAAGTGTCCATCTTGTTAGTTTAGACTTGCAGCCACAACATATTTTTTAACAAGACCTTAACTTATCTGAGTTTACCTATTAAATCCCTTTTCATTACACCCCTTCTCGCCTCTGCTCATCAACACTCATAAAGGTCCAGCCCACCTACATATACATATATTAGTCAAGACAAGACCAGTGAGATCAGAAATACAAGTACACTTCTATAGTGGACTATTTCAAAATATAGTGGACTACTTAAAGAATGCAGCGGATAACTCCAAAAGTGTGGTAGGATTACTTTGAAACGCGGCAGAACTATTCGAAAAATGCGACGGAATAAATATGCAAATATTGCATCATCGCCATAAGCACGCAAGTCGGGTGGCGCGCTCCCATCGCACCCGTGACTTCCATCTTAGGTCGATGACGTGAGCACTTTGTAAGTATTGTGTTTGCCGACAGAAGAGCACTGGCAAGACGAGGAAGCGAATAATACTACATCCAGTGTCACAAACGGGTCAGGTCACAAAGACCACGAGGCCAAGCATGGCGGCAATACCATTGGAGCATACTTGAAATATCATTCACAAGCCATCCTAAGCGTCTTCCGAGTCTAGCCCCGGCGACACAACTTGACGCGTGCGTTCACCGGCGTCAACGTGAGCCCGGTCGTCCACTTCAACAGCACCTCCTTCTGTACCTCCAACGGCTCTCTCGCAAGGTCATCCGGAACTCCGATCTCGTACCGACGTACAGTGCTTGCAACGATACCGATCATTTCTGCGAGCGTAAAGCGCTGACCCATACATGACCTGACACCTGCCATGAACGGCATGACTAGGGGAGCAAAACCACACACACGTGAGTCAAGTAGGCACTTTGTACGACAGGTTAGCGTCGGGGACTTACATGCGTTTCTCGGCCATTGATAAGACTCAGTGTCGACGAAACGCTCAGGCTTGTATTCAGTAACGTCTTCTCCCCAGTACAGCGCTGCGACGCGGAACGGGTGGTTTTAGTACCCCTACGGGGTCATCTAAGACCGGGAGGACTCACAGTTGTTGTGCAAACCCCATATATCGATGGCAATGATACTCCCCGCCGGAACAGTCATTGTAAACTTGCCAGTCTCGACGGAAGGACTCTCCTTCGATCCAGGGGTGAAATAAGTACCAGGTAGGACGGTATCTGTGTGGACATCTCTTGGTAAACGAGTCACGGGAGGGAACATACGAAGTGATTCGCGGATGCATGCAGTAGTGTATTCCTTTGAGAACCATATTAGTATGCGTTTTTGGTCAGAACACAAATCTGACAAGCTTGTCCATGTATTGTTTGTGGTTCTGTTGGAACTTCGTTTGGCAATGTGATCAAACCATAGATTTAAAAAACGCTCACTGTCGTCAACTGGGTGATAGGAACATCCGATGGCCATACGCGTATCACCTCTTCGTAGATCTTTTTCTGGCAATCTGGGTAAAGAGCAAGTAATACAAGAAGGAAGCAAGTGCTGTGAGCCGTGCTTTCTGCAGCCAGACCTCAGCCTCTGACTAGCGTAAGCACACGGGCGCAAGGGAACAGCTAACCGTGACCAGCGATAAGGAAGATCTAATCCGATAGTTGAGTATCGAGAAATAAATATCGACGGCATACTCACAAATACGTTAGAAAGAAGTTCTCCTTCGCTCAGTTTCTTCAAGGTTCCATCCTGGTTCATGTTAGCCTCGACGAGGTTCCGTAACAAAGCTGTGCCTGAGCCCTGCTCGCGTTCACCGGATGTGATCTCAGCATGAGCAGAGGCAACGAGATCAAGCATATGGGTTCGTAACTCTCCAAATGCAAGCTGTGTTTGTAGGGCACGAGAGGAAAGATAGGGTACTTTGATCAGCGACGAGAGCCTGTACAACCATTCCGGGGTTAACGCCCTGAAGACACTGTTGTGGAGGGAGTTCATAAATGCAGATCGAAAAGTAAGCTTGTGACCCGGAGGTAGCGCCACCGTCTGATCTGCGGTCCACGGTATCCGTCCACCGAAGCCTGCAGAACCAATAATCATAAGTGCTATCTGGAACTGGTTGTGACCTAGCTTGACAGATGTTAGATTACACATCGTACCTGTGCGATGGGCGACAATAGATGCACGATGGCATCAGGGCCAAGGGCGTCAAGTTGTTCAAACCACTCGTCTACTATACGTAGTGCTTCTGACCAAACTAGTGCAACGTTCGTCTTTGAATACAGAGATGAGTGAGGAAAGAACAACAAGGCGGAAGACTACCTGCCTCGTTGAAGGCAGACATGGCGATAGAGCGGTGGCGCTTCCAATGAGACCCTTCCACGCTAATAATATTTTGGCCGAAAAAGTTGAGGATCTCATATTTGGTAACATCTTTTGGGAAAGTGTGACGATCTGAAGTGACGATCTTTAGTGCGTCGGGGTCTGCGAGCCAAAATACTGGCCGAGCAAGTGAAAGGTCGATGGACGCAAATGCCGTGACTCCGAACTTTTTGTACACTAGATATCTGTTCGTTGACAGTGACAAGTGGAGAAGAGACCGAGACACACGAGAGAACTTTGCTGCATACTGTCCGCCCATGCCAGGTCTAGGGAATTTGTTGCCTGCCAGAAGAACTATACTGCCGAACGGAGCGACCCATAACGGTATACGACCTGGGCAATCCCTACGTGCGTAGAAACGAGTCTCTGCTCAACTCGAAAGTGTAGGGGTGTGGATACTGTGGACGTACTTTATGCTTGCAAAGGCTGTCCGGATTGAGAGCGCCTTGTCTACAACGAACTTGAAAACCACTAGGGCGATGGCGGATGCGACCCAACGATAAGGCGACGTGTCCATGCTGCGAGATGCGAAGACGCAGGACCCGATGCCTGGACTTGGAACATGGTATTTATCAGCGTCGCTTGTGCCGGAAAAGCCCCGTAAATGCACTGCGGGAGTATTGTCGCAGCGTCAACCTTGGCGCACAGCGCGACTGATCTGAGACGTATGTCTCACGGCCGTACAACACAATCGGGACTTGCCATTTGTCCCAGAAGGAATGAAGTCCCCGAAACAGGCCCCATCTATCGATACGTATCGGACTGTTTGACAACGAAATGCTCTTGGTGACGGCTTTTGCAGGATTCCTGAACACTGATTGGCTAGTTACCTGATGGGGTTACCATATCGGAGCGACTGTCAGGACATTCATGATGTATCAAGCAATTTGATCATTTGGTTTGTGACAGCGTGGGTCCGACTGCGACGCCACGGCACGGCCATGGCATACTGGAGTCACAGGTGCGATTGGTTTAATTTACGCACATCTGGCATGAACCAGTAAGGCATTCCCTGACTTTGGGCCACTCCCTATTGCAGGCGCGATTGCTGTCCAGGCAGAGACCTTGGTTGCAAGGTAACAGCTAATCAGTCGGAGGAGAGAGCCAAATAATCCCTCTCGCCTCTCTTTGAAACAGGAAGAACAATGAAGTATGATCCCCTTTTTTTTCCTTATTATCATCACTCAACAATGAAACTATATTCCATCATCATGCTCTCTCTGCTTCAGTGGTCCGGGCCGCCCCCTCCACCTCGGATTAGGGTGACGGGTCTTGACTGCTCTAAACTAGTCAGGACCAAAATCAACCCGCCGAGGCTCGCAGAATGCGCAAAGGTAGGGATATACACGATGCAAGCCGATAGGTCCTTTCGTCGATGGTCTTGACCGAAACTCGGTCGGGTTTCAAACTCACCCGCTACGCTTGCAAGGGTACTTAAACCCGACGCCCGCTGTGCTTTCGATCTACCAATCCGCCATGCTTTTTCTCACCTTTTTTGCCCTTTTCTCCAGCGTGCTTCTGGCAAGCGACGCGTCCATTCTTTCCGTCACCGCTGACCCGGATGATATGCACCCCAGTACAACCTTTAGAGGATTTTCATTCACGGCGAAAGCAACCCCCAATGCCGACAAGGGATCGTCCGATAACCATACCTTGCTCAACGAGGCTAACTTGGAGGTACGTCACTCTACCCCAACGAGCGCGATACACATCACCTTCTGTCCAACAAGTACACCGGCAAGGTGAACGTCGGAGGCCACGGTATCCAGCGTCCCTTTTTCCAGCCGTGCGCGGCTCATTCTCCTCTTAGACTTTACCCTCATCGTCGACACTGGCTCGAGCGATCTCTGGGTGACCAGCGGCCAAAAACTCAAGCTCAACAGCACGACCAACACCACCGTGAATCTCACCTACGGCATCGGTTCCGCATACGGCAACATCGCTTTTGCCCCCGTCTCTTTCGGCGGCTACCAAGTCGACAACCAAGCCTTTCTCAGCGTCTCCAAGGCGTACGATCAAGTGGCCGAAGGTATCCTCGGACTTGGACTCAACGCTCTCTCTGCCCTGGAACGCGCGACCAAGAACGCGTCCGCCCAATCCGTCATGGCCAACATATTCGCACAACATTCTTCCACACCGCATATGATTGGTCTCGCGCTCGAGCGATCCGAAGACGGCGAGAACACCGCTGGCGGTTACTTCTCTATCGGCGAATACGATCCCCAATACAAAAACGTCACGTACACGCCCAAGGCCCCCGTCACGCCGACGTCGGGATCCCGTTGGACGATCGCGATGGAGGCCATGACGATCAACGGAAAGCGCTACCCGCTCAGTTCAGGCGTCAAGGGCACGAAAAAGGGCCAAGCGATTGCGCTCATCGACAGCGGGACGAGTCTGGCGTACATCCCGAGCGACGCCGTCGATGCCATCTACGGCCAATACAACGGATCGGTGCACGTCAAGACTGCAGATCAAGACGCATGGTTCGCTCCCTGTCTAGGACAGGTTAATCTTTCTTTTACGTTTACGTGCGTCTTTTCTTGTCCCGTCTCGATCTGTCAGATGCCTCTCGACTCATTCGATGATGCGGGCGTGTTGCGGGGTTGACCAGCGACATCGCGTACCCGATCAACCCGATGGAATTGAATTCCCCGGTCCGGGTCGTCGACAACAAGAACCAGTACACCGTCTGCATCAACGCGTTCCGCCCACCGCTCGACGGCACCCAACACGAATTCGACTTTTTGCTCGGGGACATTTTTATGCGCAACGTCTACTCTGTGTACGCCATTCTTCCCGCTTCGCATCGCTCTTCGGCCCACTCACTGTTTTCCCCCTTCGGCAGGTTCAATTTTGGAAACGCGACGCTGACGCGCAACGCCGACGCCAACGCCGACGCAAAGGGCGCCTCCATCCAGTTCCTCTCGCGCACAAATCGGGACCAGGTGTACGCCGATTTCGAGGGGCACCGTAGGAATGCGCTCAAAGTGTGGCCGCCGCTGTTTGATTTGAGCAAGTTGCATAGCGACGGGTCGACAGACGGGGGTGGGCGGCTGGAACCGCCGTCGGAGGATAATTAGGCTAGGGCGGGACCCTGGCGCCAGGGCAGGGGGTGGATGGTTCCAGGGTGTTGGTGTGCGGACGCTAGGTACTGGGCACCGGTGAAGGCATGGAAGCTGGTACTAACGCAGGAATATGGAAGAGGTTCCAGGTGAACTCCAAAAGATAAATACTGGGCTATGCTGATGCTCGACGTGTCGCACCTATGTTATTTTACTGTTATTCACGCGTAGGCGCTGCGCAAACTGTGCATCCGTTGAACGGCACAGTTCCCTATCAAGCATGATCTGCTTCGTGTAAAGCATCACGGATCGGATATGCGCATGTTCATTCAAACTATGAGATTAGTACGCACCTAGTGGACAAAAGGCAAAAGATACACAAAGACGGGAACGGCTATATTCGACAGAGGCAACAGTCAGAGGAAAGAAAAACAGAGGAAAGTGAGAGATGGAGAAAAGGAAACGTACAGGACAGCGTCACGAAACGAGGAGCAAGGGGTGTCGCAGGGTAAACCGGGGATGTATGAAGTGGGAAAAAGGAACGACGATGGATGATATGCTATACGTATTGACCAACTGCTTCTATTTGATTTCCCTCCCAAAACCAAAAACAAACAAAGGTGAACTGTGCGAAATCGGTACTAAGAGCAATTCACAAAACCAAGATGTGAATGAAAGCAAATGAGAGCGAAGAAAAAGCCCGGAAGACGAATGGAGTCGCGGTCGCGGTCATGGACCCGCCTGGTGCAGTTGCGTGATGAAATCCACGTCGTCCGAATCGCTCCCACCAAATGTGGACCGACGACTTTCACAGCTCATGGCAGGCGTCGTCCTCAGGGCCCGCAACGTCTCCCCTACATCACCAGGTTGTTCCACATTCTCTTCACCATCCGTAGGCCAGTTCCCGTCCCCCGTCTCAGTCTCATCTTCAGATTGACTCTGACTCTGGGCGGTGGACGAGCGTGGCGTCGCTTCAAAGTATGCCTCCAGAATCGACGTTGGCCGCACGCCTGGTGGGAGCGGGAAATCAGAGAGCCCTGACATTCGCGAGATATCGGATGTCGTCAAATAACTCGCTCGGACAGCATCGACCGAGATCAACCCAAACCGTTTCGTCACGGGGTTAAGAAAGGCGGCATCATCTTCCTCAGACTCGCTCTCTTGAATAGAGAGATGGGTCGATACGCGATTGGGTGATTGAATAGGGGTGGGAGCTGTGACGGCTTCCAATTGACCATGTTTAATAGGGTATCCTGTCGTCGCACAAAGTGTGTCAGTAAAGTTCCTTGATCCATACAGACTGTCTATCCTTACCAAAGGTATCGTTTTCGTGATCTCCCGATGGGCTCTCCAAAACGGAAGATGCGTAAGATGAATGGACGTCTTCTGGTATAACTGGGACAGGCTGTGTGGTACATTCGCCCCCCTCTTGAATGGGTAAATGCAGGTGTGAAGATGATCCCATGAGCGGAGGGGAAGATGACGGCCGAGCCACGTCCATGAACACAAACTTGGTCACACTCTCGTTTGAGTGGTGGTCCTGGGACTCGCTCCTCTGGAGAGGTACCAAATCGGAGGGCGTCCGCGAGGGATTTCGCAGGCTCCTGACCTCCTCACTCAATTTGCGAACAAGGTGAGTGAGCGGGCTGCTCGACGTTGAGCCTTGGACGTCAGTTGGTACTTGGTTGATGGTCGCACGTGGCCCCCCCTGCTGATCATCTGGAGTAGGTTTGTAAAACAGGTCCTGGAATTCGTCGAGATCGTCGGGGTTATCGAACGCAGACATGACCATCTGAATAGTTGAACTGGTCAAAGACGGGATGCTATTAACCGCCGATAAAGGCGTATGCCCTTCCTCGGGTGGTAGAATAACAGTTTCGCACGAAGGAGAGTGCTGCTGAGGTGGTGATCCAGTTGCGGGTAGCGATTGGCTCTGCACGTCGGCTTGCTTGACTTCTGGAACCTCCGGCGGCGAACAGGAGGAGCCATACACAAGCGCCTCACCAACACCATATCGTTCAAAATCGGCATGACTGAGAGATATGTGCGGATGAGGGGAGCGTCCCGTATCCGGTTCTATGGGGGCTTGGCCTTCTGTCACCTTCAACGCAGCGCCATCGCTTCTCTTGCGGTCCACTTGGCCGGACTGTACCGTCGTTGAACGGTACGGATGTGCAATGGGGGTTATTGGTGGATGGATGGCCGCGCGAGGTGGCAACCGATGTCTTAGGCTGACACCGCTAGTAGCGCCAAGTTGAGGTAGGTTGCAGTCAATCGCCGATCGATGGGGGCCCGCATATTCAGAGGATTTATGCGTATGTCTCGAAGACCAGCGACTCTCCTGGTCACCATCCTCGTACCGACATACGGACACGCCGGGGTCGAAGCAATCCTCGGGTGGCGGCGATGAAGATATTGCAATGCCAACTTCACTACCGGGGGGTGGGGAAACCTTGCCCGCATCTGATACATGCTCGGGACTGGTAAAATCACCTATGTGAATTATGCCACCTTGCATGTTGACTCTTGAGGACGATGGTACCCTTTCGTCCGTAGAGAACCTGTAAGAGTCGTCTTGGCCAATTCCACAGAGAGAACCTGCTTTCAAGAATGCTGTTTTACTCCAAGATCCAGTCCGGGAGTGGCCGCGGGGTGGAAGATGGCGTGATGATTTGGAAGAATTAGAAGTAGTTAGAGAATGCGAATGCGAATGAGAGTATGCGCGTGAGTGGGAAGAGTGAGAGCGAGAATGCGCTGATTGTGAATGCGAGTATGAATGTGCTTTAGAATGCGACGAAGAGCTGCTTGCTTTGGTGATATGCACGACGGGCATCATACTTTGGCTTCCAAGTAGCGTCCGGGCAGCAAGGAGCTCGAGGTTTAATTGAGCTTTGCTACTTTCTGAAGTATGGCGACCGAGACGAACGTGCCTCTCATTGAGAGATTTGGAGCGTGCACGAGAAAACGAACGGGTGTGTTTGTTTCCAAGGGACTTGGCGGCCTGCTGCTTCCACTGAGCTCGCTGTTGCTCGAACGCCTCCACCTCATGGAGAACCCTACGTTTTGGCTTCAGTTGAGAGCGGTAGGACATGGCAAGGAGAAGCGACTTACTGTGTCAACGAGAGAGGTGGATCTGGTGGAGGAAGTTCACAACCGCTGATAGAAACATGGTCAGGCGGCGGTGTGGGTTCATCCACGAGCGTATCCAACGCAGGTTCAAACGGGATGGCAGACGTCGACGACTGACCATTTAGCTCTAACGCAGACCGTGATCTTGTGAGCGAAGAAAGTACGGGCCTGCTACTCGAAGTGGCAGGAGTGACGGACACCGCGCGAGGACGGGCAGCCTGAACGGACGGAAAGGTAACCCTGTTCGGTTCAACAGGCTTGGTGGTAGAATTGTGAACAATCTGCTCAGTAGGCGGATTTGTACGTGGTGCCTGCTTGACCTTGAAGCGAGGAGAGGGAGAAAATACGGCATCCCACCAAGTTTCAACCGATAACCAACTCTCTTGCCCCTTTGATCTTGGCGATTTCTTTCTAAGAAGGGATCTATAGCGGACGGGAGCTGTTGCCGAGGCCAAGTTTGGGGTAGACATGGACGTCTTGATCCCGGGTTGTAAGAGGTGCGGGTGACTGTTGGAAGGTTCGTGCCCATGATGTGACGACGGTAATCTGACACCAGAGCGGGAGCCCTGCGGAGGATGTTGGAGAGGTTGAGAGGTAGCATGGCGCAAAGGTGGGGCTGCATCAATAACTTTGGGACACCGATTGGGGTAAAGAGGAGTGGAATATGCATAAGGATGCCGAATCTGGGCATGCGACAAATGCAAGTCCACTTGAGAAGAGGCATCCGGGTTTCCGATAAGATCCTGTCGTCGCGAAGAGAGCTGCTTGGAGGGAGAACTGTCTGTTGCGTCTGGGTTGGGAGTCGCGGAGTGGGAAGGCAAAGTAGGAGTCAAGGGCGAATAGAAGGAATAATAATACTCTTCCCCGTCAGTTCTGAGTGCAGAAGGGATGGAAACAGAGCTGATAAGGTGTGCTCGTTTCTGACCACTGTCAGGCACCCGTCTGCCGGAGAGAGCCTGGGGAGGGACGAGGAGACGTGGTTGGAGTTGCGCGATGGGAGCACCTTGAGAGGACCTTCTTTTTGAGCTGAAAGCGAAGAAATTGGTAAAGCTGGATCGCTTTGGGCGAGTTGGGGGAGCAAAAGAGCGGTGGGCTGGGGGTGACTCGCCTACGCCGCCGTCGGGTACGAGAGGCGTGACGGGTAAATCGGACGCAGTATCATTTGGGCGTGCAGGCAAGAGGTCCTGAGGGCCAGGGTCGGTGACTCGATGGGCTGGTGGTGGATTGCCTCTGAATGTATCACAGTCTGTGTCGCCAAGGTGGTTATGAGCGACGAGCATCCCCGTTGGGTGTTTGTCGTGGGTACACTGGTCCGGGTCGGGTCTATGGTTTGATCCGAATCCAAGACGAGCAGGCAAGAGGCACGACAGCACGCTGGCTGTCTTGAGGACCATCAAGGTATAATTGGTGTCGCGTCGGAGGCAGATGGGGAGAGACGGAGAGGTTCTGGGCGCGGTATCACGCAGCGCTTACGGGGCGTCGGGACAGCAAGGCTTACTCACTGAGAGCGTCGTCGCGCCATGGAGGGGGGGGGAGAAAAGGGCGGTTCCTCGCCGGTGACCGACCAGCCGACCAGTTTTAACCCGCATCACAAACACTGACATCATTTCCCACGCGGCTGCAGTTCCAACCATCGCCTCGGTGACGGTCAAGTGCAGTGGACTTTTTGATTTGGTCCATGTTTGGACTGCACGTGTCATGGCACACCGCACACCCCTCCGTCGCGTCTCTCAAGGCTCCCTATTTGCCCTCTCCCGCTCCGAGCACAACCCAGATGCCCCACACGGCCTCGGTTTCATCGAGCCAGTCATGTCCGAGCTCGTCGACGAGGCTGAAGCGCTCCAGGCAAACATAGACAACCTCCGCCGCCTCAGCATCTCCCTCCGATCCTTCAACGAGAGCTTCGCCAGCTGGCTCTACGCAATGGATATGAACGCCCTCACCACGGACTGGCTTCAGGTGCGCGGCCATCGCCGGATCGCAGCTGACCCGAGATGGAGCCATATATGCGCAGGCACCGACCGACCTGTCGTTCCAATTGGCAAAGACACGCGCGGGTATGTTACGCACCGACCCCTGCGCACTCATTGATACCCCACCATGTAGAGGAAGACGCCAGAGCTGCCACCGAGGCTGCAAAGTCAGCCCCACCGCTACCACCACCTCCTGTGCTCGACGCAACCATCATCACGGACGTGGACAAGACCTACAACGAGACCGCCGACCTCGAGACAACATTTACCACCGCCCCCACGTCCACGTCCGCCAATACAAAGTCGGCACCATCAAAAACCGCTACAAAGAAGAAAGGAAAGCCCAAGCTGACCGCCAAGGAAAAGAAGGAACGCATGGTGCGTGCCTCTCTCCTGCACTACTTCCGGATGGCCTGATTGAAACGGATCTTGGGGCGACATAGATGGAAATAGAAAAGATCATCATGTGTCTCCCGCTCGAGTTCCGCGGGAGCGACCCCGTGCGTGCTCCGCTTCATGACCAGAATTGAATTAATCGACTATCCTTTGCAGGGTTTACGTCGAAACATGGAAATGGTCATCGAGTTCATGATCGACAGCAATGGTCGCGGCGTTAAACGTATGTATGCGTGCACCTCACCCCATCCTCCATTTGACTCGTACTCAGTCACCGAGCTCATCACACCACCCGACCTCAACCAAGCTCGAGTGAATAAATGCCTGATCGCCCTCGTGAACAGGAAACTCGTACACAAGGATAGTGCTTCGGTAAGCATCGCCATTCCCCTTCCTCTTTGACTACAGCGGATTTGATGATCACAGGGTTCGGTGCTGTATCACTGGCATGGACTGTCTTGACACTGGTCTGCCTGATCCAATCTTCAATCTTCACGAAAATTGAAAATGGACGTACTGTGTATCGGGAAGTGCAATGTCGCAGGCATACGGGGCCGCCCAAATTGCGAACAACTACGGCGATAGCTCCGGCACACTAGGGGCTCAAAATTGACTCTCCTTGAGCATGCAGATACATCTACTTAGTTCGAGAAATTTACCAGTGTGCCTATAGGAATCACGAATCGTGTGCCATGCAGTCCAAAACCATAATCAAAACGTCCAAGAAATCGACATGACATTAGCTGTTCATCAACCTCGCCTCCATAAATCAGACAAGAGCCAGAAAATTCGACCGTACTGATGTACATCAACGCTTGAAGCCGAAGCCGAAGACTGATCCTCGTCGGAAGCAGACGTTAAAGATATGCTGGTTTGGAACATGACACCAGTGCCATCTATCACTCATCCCGCTCACTTTCCCGAGGGGAGGGATTGTGTTTTGGAGCATTCATCCGTACCTCAAGGGCCGTTTTCCCGCGTCGTTCTTCGAATCCGACGGGAGTTGGGCGAGGTACGTAGGTGCCACTTCGCATTCGATCGTTGGCTCCAATGCATTCATAAGCTAATCACGACGGCTTGATAAGTCCAAGTCGCTCGTCCACGAACGCTCGAAAACACACGCTTCGCTCCCGCGTGGGAGCTCGTTGGGTAGTCAAAGCCACTCACTTGGCAGGGGCAACATCTTCCTGCATTGCGCTTCCGACTTCACTGGCTGCTTGGATCCCGAAGCTCGTCGGTCGCCGACACGAGCGATTGCGGGCCTGTGTAGCGATGATAGTGGATCACTTTTGGAGACCATTGATACGTGGTTTGTTCTGACGAGCTTTTCGCTGCAGCCCCATGCCAGGACCCTGCGACCCTGCACCTCCGAATCGAGGGCGAGGACCAAACCGCCCAAGGGGGCACGTGCATAGCCTCTGATTCGTCACCCGCAACAACGTTCGTACTCCCAAGACGGCGCGATATCTGCGGAACCTCAGGGCCATCGACAAGCTGCGACATCGCCTCTGGGCTGAAACATCATGACGGACGGTCAATTGGAGTGCCCGCGCGTGCCACATGTGTCGAGGGGGGGGGGGGGGGGAGGGCGACGCCCCGGGGGTGGGGGGTTTGGGTGGGGGGGGGGGGGGGGGGGGGGGGGGGGGGGGGGGGGGGGGGGGGGGGGAAGGTCGACGCTCCGGGGATGACTGTTTCTGTTACTGATTCGTCATTGGAGACATTTGGGTCGACGACTGGGTCTCGAAACGACGCGTCAGAGTTGAAATGCTCTCTGGCGGTCAGCTTTCTGGGGATCTGGTTGTCCTCTAGGGCGTCTGCATCCTCCATCTGCGTGTGTGAACCGGGGCATCTACCAGACATGGCGTGTCACACGGAGTCTCTCCGGAGCCTACGGGCAATGGCACATCATCGGTATGCAACGTCGAAAGGTCGCAAGAAGACGGGTTCTTGAATCTGGATTAGCGTACAGCGATAATGCACAC
>JBBPTC010000648.1:1577-13451 GCA_038093955.1 Boletus albobrunnescens
TGGCACTGACGTGGTGTGTGGCAGACATTCTGGACTCTGCATTGCTGCGACCGGGCCGAATTGACCGAAAGATTGAGTTTCCGCCGCCGGGACCAGAAGCGCGTGTGAGCATTCTGCGGATTCATTCACGCAAGGTAAGGACTCTTGAACGGTTGCTGTGCGTTGCTGATATGATGGGGGGACTCAGATGTCGCTTCAACGGGGTATTGATTTGAAAGCGTTGGCGGACAAGATGGGGCAGTGCTCTGGTGCCGAAGTGCGGGGTATATGTACGGAAGCAGGTGAGTATAGGAACTACTAGGATGGACTTGAGTACTCAATAGTTGGACAGGGATGTATGCGCTAAGAGAGAGACGACAACACGTGACTCAGGAGGATTTCGAGTTTGCTATTGCCAAGGTGTTGAAGAAGCACCAGGAGGGGAATACGTCGATGAGCAAGCTCTTTTCGTAATCCCGCGGTGATGACGCGTCCCGATGAGTCATCATCCGGGAATATCCGAGGGGTAGTAGAGAGAACAGAGAGTAGCCCTTTGTCACACATTCGATAATACCCTCCTCATCCCCCCCTCTCCCCCTCATTCCCTATCATGCTCGAGCCATACAGAATCGACGACTTTTTCAATCTCGACGCAGCCCCCGCTGAAGACCCCCTCCTCGCTCTCTTCCTCGACGACGACTTTTCAAAGCTTCCCCTTGCCTATGACCTCCCCATCTCCACTTCCCCTACCGCCTCCTCTTCCATCGCGTCCCAGTCTCCCCTTCCCATGTTCGCCATCGATCCACAACTCGTCGGCACACCTGCAACGTCTCACGCCCCCTCAGACTTTGACGACGACGACGAGGGTGAGCCAGACGACTCACCTCCCGTCGAAAAGCCCAGGGTCTCTCGTAAGGGCACCGTCATGTCCGGGGGTGTCAAGAAAGCGCCTCTCCTAGAAATGGAAAACAAGGAGGCCAAGGCAAACAAGGACTCTGCCCCCCTCAAGATCCTCGAACCAGAGGACTGGCGCCCAAGTCCAGAAGAGTACAAGAAAATGTCCAGCAAGGAGAAACGCCAGCTCCGCAACAAGATCAGCGCCCGCAACTTTCGTGTCCGTCGCAAGGGTACGCCCCTCCATTTTCATTCGCTCGTGTCTCACCGCCTATGCAGAGTACATCTCCACCCTCGAGGGCGACATCGCAGAACGCGATCGCCTCATCGATGCTATCCGCTCAGAACTCGGTTCGTCCAGGTCAGAGAATATCGCTCTCCGCCAAGAGATCACCGCCCTCAAAAAGTGTCTCCTCGAGGGCCGCGCCCTTCCGGATCTTCCCCCCCCTGCGGAACTACCGCCTCCTCCTGTTCCCGCGTCCCCTCCCTTGACTCCCACGCCCGCAGCAGCATCGCCCGTCGTCACCCCAAACACGCACAAAGACCTTCCGACATCCCCCAGGCTCAGCAACCGTGCCTTTTGGGGTGGTCTCGGTGGCATGGGTGTCACGCCTGTGCACGCCACCTTTGTCCCCCCCATCGCCGTCCTTGCCTCCAAGGCTTCCTTTTCCGGTGGCAGCCCCATCCTCAAGCCATCCATCTTTTATGAAGAGACCATCCGCTCACGCGTACCAAAGGAGAACATCAACCCCGGTCTCAACTCACCCTCCGATCCTGCCCTCGTCGAGAAAAAGGGCTCGGCCAACATCAATCCTGCACTCTCCAGCCTCAACCCCTCCATCGGTTATGGTGTCGGCGCATTCGACTCCTTTGCCGACACCAACCCCTTCACCTTCAAGACTCTCGATGCTTATCGTATGCAGCTCTGGGGAAAGATGGCCGCGCAGCAGCATGCTCACCAACCACAGCCACAATCACAAGCCTACACATTGCCCCATGGCTTGGCTGGCAACCTCAAGCCCCACTTTTTCAACTCGTCCTCCAAATCAAAGGCCGCGGCACCACCTTCACAGGAACATGCCGCTGTCGCTGCCATCGCCACCCAAACGCTCTTCAGCAAGCTCGGCGGCGCCTTCTGGGAGGCCTTTTCTGGCTCCCCCACCCAACTTTCTGCGATCAAACAATGGGACGCAGAAAAGGTGTGCAAGGTCCTCGAGGGCCGTGCCGTCGTCAAGGTCGTCGATGTCGACACGCCTGTCGTGCCTTCAGCACCATCTACCCCGCACATGTCTTCGTCCGCAAAGACGGACAAGCCCTCGTGCAAGGACTGCCTTGCGGATATATTGGAAGAATCAATGAGAAGTCTGACGTTGAACAAGAAGTAAACTTGTGTTAGAATCAAGGTTTCGTCTTCCTTTTCGACATTTCGCGCTCACATTGCTTGGTAGCCTTTACCCATTTATTACCTCCCCGCTCGTTTGTTCGTGCTACACTTCCTTGTTTCACAATATACACACGCGGACTGAATACTCTGTCATTCTAGCTCGGTGTATCCCAAAGTGCGTCTACTAAGTAGGCGCTCGGTATTGGTCTCCCACCTTAGCCCGCCATTACTTACCCTCTATACAAACTAGTCTGTCCGTAGTGTCTTGTTTGGAATCGTACATAGCATGTGCCATCAGAAATGAAACTTGTTAAGTTATATCTCACGGATTGGATTGCCAAACAACCCTAGAAACAAATTCCAACCCCGTCACTCGCCTCGACACTCACAGCGCGTTCACGACGATGGCGGATGCGTCCTTCAAGGATGTCCCAGAATTGTTTGAAGTGAGCAGTCCCACGTCGGAGGCCGTGCTAGCGTTCACGTCGCCTTCATTTTCCAGGTCGACATTGGGGAAGCACTGACGGCGCGCACCGAAAGTCTAGGTACGTTTCTTATGTCTCGCCCGCGATCAATCCTTCCAACCCTCCCCGCAGCGACATTCCGCGAACTCGGTCCGCCAGATTTATGTCATGTAGTCAAAAGTACAGGAAGAGCCGGTCAGCGAGACGTGCGCCCTCTTGCTTCTCCCTTCAGGGACGACGACTCACCTCTGCCCAGCTCGGTTCGTACCACTTTGTCTCCGGGGTCGACGCGAGCTCTTCGGCCTCCCTCGCGGCCTACATCAACTCGCTCACGTACGCCATCGAAGACACCTCGGCGTGGTTCTCCAAGGGGCCCGTGTGGAAAGTCCGAAACGGGTGCTACTGTTGTTTTAATGCGTTTTCGAGGGTGGACGTCAGGGTGGACGTCAAGATCCCGGGGGGCGTGCATGCGTACGTGGTGGACCTGCGCGGCGAACGGTGCGTCTTCCCCGTCTGCGTTGCCAGGTAGAACTGACCACGATGCAGACACGAAGCGACGCCCGAGATGTGGCAGGAGACGTACGTGTCGGCGTTGCTCCGCGCCATCTTGTACTCGGACGATCCGACGTACTGGTTGGATGCGTATCGCAAGTTGGATCCGGTCACGACGGGCGAGGGGGAGGTGCGGTTCTTGCAGGCGGTCGAGGCGTTGTTTATGAAGGGTGCGTCGCCGGACGGTTGGTGTTGGCCTCGCGCGCGCGTGCTCACTCGGTCGGGCGCATATAGGCTGGCAAGTGGGCTCGGATCCTGAGATCCAGGTCGCCACCGTCGTCTCGAACCACCTCACAGCGGGCGTGATGAAGTATTTCGGCGCGAGCGGTCGGTATCAGCAAGCGGCCAATCTCTTTGAAAAGCTGGCGGTGAGAGAACCCGAGGTGGCGTCGTTGTTGGCCAAGAGCTACATTGGGATGAGTATGTCCTCCATACCGTGCCTGTGCGAGTACTGATCTGTATGGGCGCTGTGCAGACGAGGAAGTCAAGGCGGTTCAGATCATGTCGGCCGCGATGAGACACACGCCGCATTCGTACACGCTCTTGCACGTCCAGAGCGACTTCTTGCGCTCCAAGGGCAAAGCGTCCTGGGCGCTCAAGCTGGCCAAGGAAGCCGTCAACTGTGCGCCCAGCGAGTTTGTGACGTGGGAGAAGCTGACCGAGTTGTACATTGATACCAAGGACTACGAGTCGGTGCGTGCTCTTGTTCCTCGTCGTTGATAATGCGTTTGTGACGCGTGTTCAAGGCGCTGCTCACGCTCAACTCGTGTCCCATGTTTACGTACAATGGCAAGGATGCACATCGGCCGATTCAGACGTCGCGCGTGCATCTCCCGTTTAAACGCCAGATCAGTGATATTTTACCGGAAAAACAAAAGACGGAGGATGACGAGGTATGAGTATCGTCTGCGTTGGCGTACGGCCCTGCTTATGGATGACTAGGCCGACCCTGCCCTCCTTCGCCTCCCAGCACCTGGCCTTCGGGGAACCTGGGCACGCGCCTACTCTCTCCTAACGCGCCTCGTCTCTGAGATTGGGTGGGACGAGCTTCTCAAGACCCGGAGTGCCGTGTTCGTGATGGAGGAAGAATACCGTATGCAAAAGTCGCAAGCGGATCTGCGCACCGCGACAGGGAGCGGACATGGGTCGCAAGGAGACGGTGAAGCGGAGGACGTGGTGATACACGAAGACGGGACGGTGGTACGATCACCGACGTTGGTGGCGAGTGGGAAAGGGGGTGGTGCCGACGACGACGCGTCGACGCGGGGGATGCATAGTCCGCGCGAGTCTGGGGACTCGGAGGGACAGACTGGTGCGTCGGGGAGTATCCCGATCATCAAGGTGTCGACCGAGTCGGACATCGAGCGGGAGTTGGCGGCAGCTGCGAATGGGGAGACATTTGGGAGTGAGGCGGGCGGGGAGAATGGACAGGGCCCTGGGGTGACGAGCCTGACGTTGGAGCGGCCCGTGGTGCCTGCTGCTGCTGTGGCTGCGGACCAGGAGGCGACGGAGACGCCGAGGACGGCCCAGGATGCGTTTTCGTTTACGAACAAGCGGTTGTGTGAACGGTGGTTGGATAACCTGTTTATGGTTCTCTACGAGGTACGTCCGTGCGTATGCGCTGCGTTTGAAAGCTGAACGCGGCTTCAGGACCTGCGCGTCTGGACCATCTTTCGCGCTGAAGTGGCCCATTTCAAAACGCAACACGTCGCGTACCGCAAGACGGGATTGGAATGGGAGATTCTGGGCGATTTAGCGCTGCGTTTGCATCACAAGGAAGAAGCCAAGGAGACGTATCAGCGGTGCCTAGAGACGGCTCGGTACGCGCAAAAGCCGTGGGCAAAACTGTTGGAAATGTACGCCGAGGAAGGGGACATCACGCGGACGATTCAGACGGCGATACGGGTGGCTGCGTATCAGTATGCAGATTACACCGAAGTGACGGTGAGTGTTCGTGGTCGGGGGTCTTGGGGGTTTGGACTCAACGGACACACGACAGTATCCGACGTTGATCGCGCAGTCGTTTTTCAAGCTGGGTGAGATTCATGGGCACGCCAAAATTGCGTTTACGTTGCTCAGCATGGGTCTGCCGGATCCGGTGCTGAAGATTATGGAGGGGTACTTGCAGTATGGAAAGACGTTCAAGGTGGAGGGGTATGATTTCTGAGATGGACGGGCGGCTTTTTTTTTTTTTTTTTCATGTAGTTCGTTCGTGTGGGTTAAGATTTGTTCTTGGCTCTCTGGCGTGGCCGTAATATTGTGGCGGCGGGTCGAAGCGGAATCCGGGACGTAACGAAAGCTCCTCTTTTCATCCACTACACAACGCCTTGTTGGTTCTGACTCTCACACGAGCCACTTGGACCAACATTTTACACGGTACGATTGTGGGTGCGTCGCTACAGGAACAACACCCCTACGACAGGAACAAGGAACGAGAAGGAGCTACGAGGGGCCATGTCTGATTCACCCATCCGTCGGTTCTCGACGGCGAGTCCGACGAGCCAGTTGAAGCGCGAGGAGAACCTGATCAATGCGTACGAGGCAGAGGAGGAGCGGATCATCAATGTATTGTCGCGCAAGTTGGAACAGGTGTGTGTGTGGGGGCCGTCTTGTCCTTTACCCCCCCCCCCCTCGCTCGCACTGCACGTGGCTGATGCACTTTGGCAGCTCCGCGAGGAAAAGATCCAGCTCGAGAATGTGCTCGAGGCGGAGAACGAGTCGCACGTGAATCGGCTGAACCGGGAGATTTCCGCGCTGCGTCGACAGGCGGCACAACAGGCTCAAGCCAGCGGCGAGCACGCCAACGGGAGTACGGCTGCGAGGGGCACTTTCTGTCCCGACTCTTCCCGCGAGGCGTTGAGCGGCCACGACCCGACGGCGCCGAGCGTCGACGTGATGCTGGAAGCGATGCGTCGGGAGAACGAGCAGCTCAGGACGCGGCTGGTGGACACGGAGCGGGACTATGTGCGGATCGCGCGGCTCAACGATATTTACCGCGAGGAGTTGCTCGAGTTGCGCCGGAGGGTGCGTCGGTGTGCTCTTGTTGTCGCTCTTGGTTGGGTCTGCTGACGAGATGGGCAGCTGGGGTTGTCGGTGGATAATTTGGTGGGGCTGACACCCCCCGAGCCGTTTTCGCAGCCGACGCATAGGCGGTCGATGTCGGGTGTGTCGTCGCCGAGCACGTCGGTGGGGTACCCGGTTGCGCGGAGCGCGACGCACGCGGTGCCCATCCCGTCGCACGGCGTGCCGATCCCGCGGCCGTCGTCGTCGATCCACCGGCCGGCGCACAGCGCGTCCGAGACGACGACGCCGCTGTCGCACTCGCCGTCGTCGATGGAGTCTCCGTCGCCGTTCCCGTTCTCGCCTGCGCTGTCGGCGCACGTGCCTGCGAGCAGCAGCCTGCTGAGCAACGGGACGCACTTGACGACGCCGCCGTCGTCGTCATCGGCGCAGTCGGGCGGGGTTGGGGCGCCGCATGCGGTGTCTGGGGTGCACGCGCTGACGTATCCGAGTGTGCCCCCGCCGTCGTTGTCGTCGTCGTATGGGTCGCCGGTGGTGTCGTATTTTCCGCAGCGGGAGGGGGACGGGGAGACGTTGAGCCGGCGGGGGTCGAGTGGGCGCGCGCGGGGGGGCATGGCTGGGGTAGAGATGGGCGCGAGCGGGGGGTGGGTGAGTCGGAGGGGCAGTGTGGAACGTGGGGGGCGGATTGCAGAGACGGGGACGTTGGTGCCGCGGTCGCGGTCGAGGGCGGATAGTCGGGGGGTCGCGTCGACGGTGCGGCCTGCGTCGGTGTCGGAGGACGTGGACGAGGAGCGGTGAAGGGATCTGTGGGTTTACTGTTCTCCATTGTCTGCCGTATGCGTCACACCCAAATGTCAACTGCACAGCCTCCCGACGGTGGCTATGTCAATGTCAATCCAATTTGCTCCCGTCTTGTTGATTGACATATATTCATATATTCATATTGTACAAGACATGTACATATAATATAATAATACATGGTAATATACTTGGTGCAGGTAGCACGGCAGGTTGTTGGATTGGCTGTTAGGCGGGGGGGAAGGGGGGAAGGGACAGTTTCAGGGGCGCTTCGGGTCCGTGCCCAGTTTACGGAACGAGTCACGGGGTTCGGGCGCGACGCGCTATAAAAACGGCGGGACGCGAAAATCATGGATATCCCCCCCCCCTTTTTTTTTTTTTTTTTTTTCCATTGCATATCAAAACCCACTCATTCCGGGGAGCCCCTGGAGGGCCGCAACAGCTCAGACGACCCGTCGTTGGGATGGCGGTGACCAGCAGCATCAACAACAGCAACAGCATCTTGAGCAGCAAGTCCTACAGCATCCACTGCAGCAACAACATCAGCCAGAACACAACCCAGACGCGCATGGCGTGTCGACGACCCCCGTGCACCTTCAAGAACACGTCCCTATAGTACCTAGCCAGAACCCCAGACGCGCTAGTTCTGGTCCTGTCCTTGAGGATGTCTATGATGAGCCGCCCCTGCGTTTGCAACACCTGTCCGTGCCGGCCCTCTTACAGCCTGAGCACATGAGACCGCCCATGATTGACACAAGTCGCGCGTATCATGTCGGAGCGAGTGCGAGCCCTCCATCGGGTCCCCCGTCTGCGGGCCCGAGTAGTGCATTTCACGGGTCTGTTGGGCCCATGCGTGCACGCATATCTCCTGTGCATGTCGATCCCCGCGCTGCAGCGCATCCGTATCGCCGTCCCCAGAGTGCGGCGGGAGTGGTCATTGCAAGATCGAGAAGAGAGCCTGAAGAGAGTGTGAGATGTGCAAGACCAGGGACGTCCTCGAGCGTGTCCGTGTCCGTGCCAGCCCCACCACTCCCAGCAACTTCAGCACTAACAACGCCGACGATACCGAGGGGATTGGGGTTCCCCAGTGCTGCTGCAGCCGTCAAGGCGACGTCGACGATCAAGTGCGTTTCGTTTTTCTGGGTGGTCAAGGTGGCTCATGCGTGTGTCGCCACAGAGGGTTGATCAACCCGGGTTATTCGGCGACCGGCGTCAACGTTGTGATTCGGACAGACCTGCACTTCAACCGCGAGACGAGCGTCCTGACAGCCTTGTGTGAACTGCCCGGTCGGTCCAGGGGCGACGTGTCCGTCGTCCTCTCGACCAATGCCGTGAATCGGGTGAAGCAGGTCGTCGTGTCTGCCAAGCCTCCTCGGGGTCTTGTCGAGGACGGCACTGGCGATGACAATGGCTATGTGTTGCGAGAACGGCGATCGACGGCCGTATCGCGCACGTTTGTCGTACCGAACGAGACCACCGTGCGTACGTTCCTTGTTCTCGGTGTCGATGCTGATCCATTGCCATGCACGCGCGCGCGTTCGATGATGATGATGATGATGTGCAGCCCGACGACATTTGCGTCGAGATGTGCGACGGACTGCTGTCGCTCAAGATCCAGTGTCCACCGCCATTGTCGGCACGCCAAGACGATGCACAAGAGATTGTGATACGCTGAGTGATGGAGGTCGTCATGGATCTCGAACATCACCACTCACTAGCACTGACCGTCATGCTCTCTCTCCTATCACCTCTCGCATTTTTTTTTTTAGCTATCCTGCAACGCGAACACGAACGCTGGTGTTATTCCAGCTTATATCTCAGGCTATTTGGACCACCCCCCCACAACTCTGTTACCATCTGTATTTTCGACCAATATTAGGCGGTATATTAAATATGTAGTCGATGACGCGGACCTTTTTTTTTCCCTGGTTGTAGCAAAGATCGCTCTAGACTGTCCCCCATCTTGTTGTTATACCTAACGATATACGAATGCGCATACCGTGTATATTTCATTCGACCGTGTGATCGTGATCACCTGGAGAACGCGTGCAAGCACATCTTTCTTCCACACCGACTTTGTATGACTCAGGTGCGTACGGGTCGACGCGTGGCGAGTCCGAGAAGGCACCAACCACCACACACCAAAGCAGCGGACGTGCACTCGCACGTGACTGCTGACTCAGCCGTGACCGCGACCACAACTCGCTCAGACACAACCACCAGTTTCGTGCCATGGATATACTCACGCTCAATTGTTGGCTCCGTTCTCAAGATATTAGTGCGGTTATCCAAGTGAAGATTTTAAAGACGGAGACTGTCGCAGCCCTTAGAAAAGCCATCAAGAACGAGGACCCAGCGGCCTTTCGCGACATCGGTACAGTTGCTCTCGCTCTCTACAAGCCCAAGGATCCCCCTACCCAGACCTTATGAAAAGAACCTCAGCGAGTTCATCCTCTCGGCGCATGGAGAACTCTTGAATATGGTAGATGACGAGTTATCAGTGGTATTCTCGGAACCGCCACCCAAGCACCACATCCATATCATCGTGGGTGTGTACATAGCCGCTGCGGTCCTAGCTCGCCCTTGCCATTCATTTCTGCTTCCCCAGATACACCATGCCCGATAATCTTTTACTGGTTTCGAGGTGCAGACATCTCACAAGAATTTTCACTTGAAATCCAATCAAATGAAAAAATCTCAACATTCAAAGAACAGCTCGCGAAGCGTCACGACAACCTTCGTGATGTACCCACCGCTTGCATTAGACCATACAGGATGTTGGAGGATAATATCTCGACAAGCTGGATGAGGGTAAACCCCTCAACGGGAGACGAACGATATCCGATTCTTTCACCGATGTCCCCGTTCTCCAAATATATTGTGTTGTCGTCCAGATTTCTGACGCTAACCGTAAGTGATCATGACTATGTGGCGTCATCGAGCCATTCTGACATCCGGACCACAGCGATGCCGAAAGCTCCACGTCCTCCCCCTGCTTCCAGTAGAGTGATTGCAAGAGAGGATCTGAGTGACGATTGGGATCCGATTACAGTGGCGCGGAACGAGTTCCTCAAAGGTCGTCCCTCAAAGGCACCCTCTGATGCTTCGTATCCTTCATCATTCCGTGTATTGCAACGAGACCCGACGACGCAGATATGCTGTGGCCGTCCTCGCAGTCCAGAAGAGATTGTTCCCGCGACGCTTTTACATCCAGTTTTTGACCAGTTTCTGAACGACTGCAACACTCACTCGGCAACAGCAGAAGATAACTCATTCGTGCTGGAGTTCGCAAATGCCATGTCTGGCTTGTATGACAATGAAAAAAAGCGAGTCGAAGAGGTTAACGCGGTGCTTGCAAGCTACGAAATTGGCCTTTGTGTTACCGCGAAGAAAGATACCCAGGGTTATCAGACGGATGGTGACTTGTCCGTCGGCGAATATCGTTACGTGATTGCAGAGTTCAAGAACGAGGCAGCAGCCTCAGTCTCAGAGCCATACATGCAAGCTGCCGCGTACTACCTGGAGCGGACGAGAACGCAAGCGCTTGCAAACACGGGGTCTCCCCTGCCATGTTTTCTTTTGGCTCTTTTCGGTTGGTGATCAGATTTCTCTATGCACCGACATACTGACCGCTCTCTGTCCAGGGCCATACATTGTATTTGCTGGTGCTGTGTGGAACCTGCGTCCCGCGGTTCAAATTCTGTCGACCCCGCTGGCCTTGAACTATCATTCTACCGATACCAGGAGTCAGGCCACTGTGGCATGCCATATGGCTGCATTCCGGAATGCGATCCGGTCGCTGAAGGAATATTACGAAGGCTTAGCTCTCCAACACGCTGTCTCACCCCATGCTTTTTCCGTATCCCACAAGTTACGTGTCTCTCGCCGACAACAGCCAGAAAACATTCCGGTATAGAGGACGGGTCAAGGACGATCACAAGCTTGTTTTCTTTGGAACGCTGGTGGAAGATTCTGGGACTGAGGTTCCGATTTGCATCAAATTTGTGAAACGTTATTCGCGAGATGCTCATTGGCGTTGTGCGCAGTCGGGTTTCGCACCCACGTTGCGGGGTTTTGAAGAGACCCCGAGCGGTTCGTTCATGGTGGTGATGGATGAGCTCGTCGGGTATAAATCATTGGATGACTTGACTGAGCGGCTCCCCAAGTCAGCCTTCGAGGAACTCCGGAGCCACCTGAACCAATTGCATGAGAATGGTTTCGTCCATGGTGATGTTCGCGATGTGAACATCATGGTGAAGAAGGGTTTCGGGACAACGTTCGAACTCATGCTCATCGACTTTGACTGGGCCGGGGAAATAAATGTGGCACGCTACCCACCATACGTGAACAGGAAAGATATCTATCGGCCAGTGGATGCGATAGACGGGAGGCCTATTTTGGCAGCTCACGACGATTGGATGCTGGACAACATCGTCAATCGGAAGGACAGGTAGACATACATACCCAGGACTACAAGTACTCTGGCATACCCACACCTGGATACGAACCTAATCGTCGACGTACATACTCTCGCATGTTATCCAAGTGCTAATAGACTACTCGGTATGTATTGGGAGACCTTGTTTAGCCATTTCAATCAATCAGGGATGTATGTTGCCCTGCCTATTGGGGGTATGTATTCCATCAGAACGTACACCATCCGCGCGGCGGGGATAGTGGCAGATACTAAAGCGAGGGACAGGTTGATGTGGCAGGCTCGGGGAAGGGAGGGGGGGGGGGGTCTTGGTGACGAGTCCGCATCGCATGAGGGATTGGGAGTTC
>JBBPTC010000649.1:0-13436 GCA_038093955.1 Boletus albobrunnescens
GAAGACTCAGGCTGAGATTGATTCCGTCATTGGCCACGAGCGGCTCGTTCGCCTGGATGACCGGTCTTCTTTGCCCTACGTTAACAGTGCACTCAAGGAGGTACTTAGGTGGTGCAATGACACGCATGGGTACATGACGTGTTTGGGCGATACTCTATCAATCGTTGACCGTCTTATTAGTCCCTCACACGGTCACACAAGATGACATACATTTCAATCCTGCTGGCACGCCTGTGGTAAGTTGTACGCGAAGAGTGCTGTGACGGATCTTGCCGATCCTCCTAGGGCTGCGTTACACGACGAGACAATATACACGAAGCCTGAAGAGTTCCGCTGGGAACGGTTTCTCGCCCCAGAGAATGCCCCCGACAGTGCCAATTTTGCGTTTGGATTTGGTTGCAGGTAAGAAATCATCATCGATCGCCGGGTCCGTGGGTCCGAACGACTGACACTAACGTTTTCACGTTAGAAAGTGTCCCGGAGTGGAGCTCGCCCATATCGTACTCTTTCTGACGATGACTAACGTTCTTGCTACCTTCAACCGCCGGTAGACAGCGAGGGCAAGGAGATCGAGCCCATTTTAAGCTGGTCTTCAGGTGTAACAAGGTATGGTCACTCCGCCAACCTCTGTATGATGCATTGATTTGAGGTGCATTGTAGTCATCTCCACCCCTATTAATGTGTAACGGAGGTCCACTATCCGAACGTCCCCGTTCTGATTCGGAATTGGCAAGGGCACTACGGCGATACTTGGTCCGGGATGAGCATGTCAAACAAAGCGGGCAACAAACCACGAGGCAGTGGAACGGCGCTGCTGCAGCCAACGTATCAAACCCCCATTTCCTCACTGGCGGGTGTCCGAGTGCATTGAGAAACCACGTGATTGACGGGATCGATATGAGGCGCATAAAATAATGAAAGGAACTAGGGAGAGAAAGTGTACGTTCCTCTGCCCTTCGAAAGCGAACACTCAGTTGACTCAGGATGATCCACCAGCGCTAGTCCTGGCATCAGCGAAGGAAATACTATCGGCACTAGTCTTAGTGTTGACGAAGGCTGAAAGAGGAACCAACATCCTGCGAGTACGGCAGCGCACAACCCCTCACAAAGAGCTTCTAGCACCTAGTAGTGAACTGATTGCGGTGCACGTGTGGTTTTCATGCAGCGTTGAGGTGAGAAATACTCTCCCCAATTGCCTTGACTGCACGTTCGTCTGCAGACGTACACGTCGCCCACTAGTTATCGGACCTATAATTTTACATATGGTACGAACATGTTAAAAAATTTAGTAACTGGGCAGGGAAAGGTCGCTGAGAGAATCTATCGCATGAACTGCCTGGACCCTGGACTCTTCATCGAGACCAGCAATACATGGCCCATTCCGGAGTACTTTGAACCAGGCAACAATTTTGCGATAGATTTCAAGAAAGTGATCAAGCCGACGTTTTGTAACCCCATCATCGCTAAATCGGTTGTTCTTCAACACATCCGCCTCTACCACTTCGACCATCTGATAAAACCATGACATGAGTGATAGTATGTTAGAATATGAAAACTCACCCATCCTAGACCAAATGCGATCATCGGGTCTGTTGCGTGGGTAAATTCTACCCAGACATCACGCCCTTCGACGTCTTGGATGTGTTGATACACGTTAACAAATCCTATTGAGTCGGATTGTCGGAAGAAATGGTATAAAAATTCGCGGATTTCCAGTCGTCCAAACCAAATCAGCTGATGGTAGTCAGATCCTGCTCCACAAGGCAAGAACACTTACCATTCTGGTCCCATCACTTCCAACCGAATCGACGTGAAACATCCGATAACCTTGCCCGTCGTCCCATGCAAGCTTTCCCTGGCTTGACCTCCACTGTGACGCGGTCTCAGTGTCATCAAGGTGGTTGAGAAGGGCGATGCGCGGATATTGACGTCTTGAATCTCTTTGATTCGTAGGAGTCGGTACGAGTAATTTGCGCGTAGCCTCATACGCGACTTGATAGAGCTCGTCCCTTGCCAGCGTGACCTTTTGAACACTTAAATAGAAAAAGAAAAATATACAATCGAACGTACCTCTTTTCTGAAAGCGTCACGAAAGGCGCGATCCAACAAAGTGGTACGGACGTGTTTCTTTCGAATCGTAATGAAGACTGAAAAGATTAATTATTGCTCTGCTTTAACTGCACACAGGACGTACCATTCTGCGGGGTCCAACTTGCGGGGTCAAGCTGCATTCGGCGAATCAACTCAATTGCTTGATTGATGGAGCGCCTCACGTGAGTCACGGTTGCACCGCCGGGTGCACAGTTTGTGGTGCAGAGGTAATTCGTGAATATCGTCCTGGCATCCGCATAGATAAAGAACCACTCCACCGCATCTTCCATGAGCGTTTGAAGGAAATTTACTGTTCGATTGTCAGCATGCAGCAGTGGGAGGAATGGGAACAGCAATCACCGCATTGAACAGATGTCAGTGGGCTGTGGTTACAGGCTACAACTGAGTTATTCGGGCCGCCAGCATTGTCAGCATCTAGAAGATTGTCTGTGGTTGGGGGCACCAAAGTCGGAAGGGATTGGTGGAGTAATCCGACGGGCCCGGTCGACAGTGACGGACTTGACTGTGGTTCGGAGACCGCTGAGTTGTTGGTGTCAATCGGAACAGCCTCTGGGTTGCCCGTGAAAGGCCAACCAGAGAGCGCGAGAGACGTGCCTGAAAAAGGTCAGAATGAGGCATGCATACGGTGTGCAACAAATACCATCACTGAAAAAGTTGTCAAAGAAACCATAGGTATTGCCCTCGCTGAACATTGGCGGATATAATTCAGCTGGGTCGGGTGTTTAGAATTCAGAGCCTGTCGGAAGTGAGGGATATATACTCAGAGGGTCACGTTCGGTCTAGTAATTGAAACATAGCCGAGTGGCTCACCCACACGATTGCCGCGTTCGGGGAACAATCAAACATGGCTCAGAGTAGGAATCTAAACGGCCAAACTGGGTCAGCCTAGGGCACAAGCGAGGACTTCACCTTTTTGGCCTCTGGTCCTCCAATCGCCACACGAATGAGGCGATGATATTACATAGTTCGCTTGCAGACGTGAGTCTGGTACCACTGGCCTATGGACTGTTTGCCGAGAACGGTTGAATGCCGTATCAAGAACGGCAGGATGCTGATTTACGACACGAAATCGTCCATTTGGCCGCCTACTTCCGCCTACCCACACACAACTGAACGATTGGATGTAATCCTATACCACAACCCAGGAACATCTCTGAATGGCTGTTCCAGGAGTCAAGGAGTCAGAGAGAAGTCCAGGGGTGAACGACGGCCATGGCGGAGACTAAAATGACATTGTCAGCTAATCGATGGTTGGAACCCATCTCAACACCCACGCCCGGCCGCCTCCCTCGCACGCGATCTCTAAAAACTTCGGGGAGTCAGTGGAGTCAGTGGAAGTCGGATGGCCTGGCGGGCATGGCTGTGTCGGCTGACACCACCGAGTGTCCCCCATTTGCGTATCAAATAAGCAAGGAATACATGATTCCCTTGAGTTTAGCCGCGTTTCAATCCTTGATTCCTGCAAGCGGCCTGGCACCATGCGAGGACGCGGACGCGGACGCAAAAAAGGACATGATAGAAGTAGGAAGAGAGATGAAAGAAGCGGTGGGTGTGTCGTGCCATCGATCACTGTGGACTCTTTGGCATGGGGACTCTTTGCTGCAGCTGCACATTCACGCGTGGTAGTCAAAGGTTCAAGGCTGGAAGGGAGCTAGTAATTCATGAAATGTAACAGACGCATGCGAGTAAAGAAAACCTATACGGCTTCCTGTAAGAAGCGTTTTGCGTCGTACTTGGTGACCAGTGCTACGGGCGACAGGGGAATGATGATCAGGAACATGCTTTCTGTCACTGTCAAGAATTAACGTGGGATACTGCGTGTTGTCCAGGATGGATGGGACGTACTGACTTTAGTGAGGCTTGCGTGGAGGGTGGAAAGGTTCTACGTATGTACAGGATCAGCGTCTCACGGCAGTGGCATGCAGAATAAGCATCCATCGGGCCTTAAAAGTACCTCTCAAGATCATGTTCCTGTCTTGTTGCCCAACCTGTTTTCTTTTGTTCGCTTGAGGACCTCCGTGTCTTGTGATCCTGCGATGTATTATCGTTTGCTGGGCGATGTCGATGTGCTGTCGACTGGTGTCAATGGAGTATCCGAGGGTCACGCAAAAACACGAAGGTGCCAAAAGTCCGAAGTTCTATAACGATTGTGCCGAAAGACTCAGAGCACGACTGTCCGGGCTTCCATACCAATCCGGGTTAGTCTTTCACCTTCACTTCGGCAGACGAGTACGCTTTTGTTCTCGCTTAGAAACCCCGTGCGACGAATGTGCACCCCACGTTTGTATTGCGTAGCAAGTTGCTGGACTACTGTTCATTTCAGCTGCTTTGCAGAAGATCGTTAGATGCTGAGCCGTCCGCGAGAGGGTAATCCTTGTACCCGTGCGCCGTAGTTCCTTCGTACCCGCCCTTCCCAGTATTCTTGCCATTGGCACACCTGGCTTCCATCAGACTCACCCACCAACTCCCATGGCAGGAGAGTCTTGGAACGGCCAAATCCCAGATTTTCTGGCAACAACAACGCAATGCGGTACTCATGCTACACCACGACAGGTGTTGCATCGACACGGTGTCCGTCCGGTGGTCGGCACAAGCCTCTCATTCCTCGGGTCATTGTAGCCTTCCAAAGAAGGAAGCCTCATCGCGCTACAGGTTGTTGCACGACACTTCTGTGAGCCTTCGGGCGTAGGCAGTGCTGTTGTTTGAAAGCCCGAAACGCCACTAGCAAGGTCTCGCGAACGCTTTTGTAGGCCGGGCGTGCCTTAGGGCTGTGGTATTTGGCTGTCTAGTACCCAAACTGACCTGAAATAAATAGGCGTTGGCCGTCTACCCACGCACAACTGAACGGTTGAACAACTAACCTGAAATAGAAGTTTATTCAAATGCGGCCGCCTACCAGCACACAATTGAACGTTTTCGCCGAAGTCGCCACAGCCCCAGGTTGCGCCTCAAGTACCATGGACGTGGAGGGCAAGCAACTTCAAGTTGAACCTATCAGAATCCAGTCCTCCCTCCACGCTCTAAAGGAAGCAATGATTCGAGTTCAAAGCCCAATCGTTTCAACTCTATCTTACGTGGAAAGCTGCGAGCCCCACAACTACGCTTCCAAGTCTGCTGTAAAGTGCTTGCAGACTGGGAGAAGTGGTGATACCCATGCTTTCCAGGAATATGTAGCTGAACTACTGAAGAGATTTTGCAGAGCGGTATTTTTTTTTTTTTGAATTCTTCATAGTAAAATATTCGTCGCTAATTGGGACCGCAGGGGGGGCCAATGGATATACCGCAACGAAAGTCTGTCGGCGAAGTACTCTCAGAGTACATTTGCGCACTCTCCAGGAAGAAAAGTGCTGTTCTTGAACTAGCCACGGCACAGGTAGATTGTGAAGAATCCGAAGCTGTGCTGCTTGAAGTATACGGGGCAGCACGTCTAAGACATATCCGCGATGTCCACTACGTTACAGACGACCCCCAATCGGCAACTGGTAGATATTTCGACGCTGTCTCTGGCCTTCGTTTCGATCCGTTGAAGGCGTAAGCCCTGTCGGTAAGCGTGTGCTCTGCATGCCTACAGGCCATGCTTATGGTTTCCAAGCACAAGGGGATTATCAGCTTTCTCTGAGCATCGATGAATGCTTTTTGGGACAATAACTCCTTTCTTTTTTATGTATGTAACTATGTTGCCCCCTTCAAATCCGTTGAGTACGCAGTTGTACGAAATGTAGGACTACGTAGGCCTTGACCCTTAAGGATGTATCAACTTTGTGTAACCCCCACTCCCACGCTGTCACTGTCCTCAGCGTTGGAATGCGTCGTTCGTAGTTAGGTTTGTTGTGAAAACGCCAGGTCATACCGCCCGGATGTCGCACTGACATCCAGGCCTGGGCCCCCGGATCAGCAAAGCGGGCTTAATGTTGACTCATGTCGGGGACGCCGGAATCCGACGAAGACTATGTATGAAGCCGAGCGAAGAGTTGATGAAAGCAGCAGTGTTGGATGGCGCAGCTCGACTCTCAAGGCTTCGCAGGACGCCTGCGAGATGCTTTGTTCTCTGCCTCGGGAGGCGGCGGACAACGTACTTATATATCATTATGATAGGCGTTGACCCAGAGAGAATATGGCAGTCAGTTTTTCCGAAGCTTGAAGATCATCGGACCCACGGCCCATCGGTGTGGGGGAAAATGGAGCGTCTGTCGCGGTCTGTCTCCATCTGTCTTGTCTCCATGCAGTGCTGTCTCCGCTGCTGCTCTGTCTGCATCTCCGTGCATCATCGTCCGCGTCTGCCTGTTCGTCCGTGTGTTCTTTTGCTGCCTGCGCACCATCCGTCCTTGTTGTATGTCTTCTTATGTCTGTTCTCGCCCGACCTCGTCTTCATCTTTGTCATCTTTGCCCATGCCCGTCCGTCTTGTGGTGGTGGGAAGAAGGCGATGGGCAGACGGATGCTTGGGTACGACTGGTCATCGTGATGCTGTTTCTGCGATGGCGTCATGGTTTGGTGAGGTGAGAGGAAGACAGGTGTGCATGCCACTGCATTATCATAGTGGTAACGTTGACGTTATCATCGTCGAGCGACGGGGAAGTGGAGCGGGAGCGGGAGTAGGTTGGCAGCATGGTGACATGTTGGCAATGACGACGTTGTGGGAGGTGAGCAAGCCACATCGTAACTAATCATCTGTGCAGTTCATATTGGAGGTATAATAGATCAAACGAAATAAGCAGGATGCTCTATCTCCTTGCGCCGACAGAACCATAGGAAAGCTTCCAGGCCGTTGTAATACTTTCCCCTCCCTGCATCCTCCCTGTTCGCCCACACCTTGAACAGCTCCAGGGTATCTATGGGCTCCCCGATGTCCATTTCCCCAATCATCTCCTTCCTTATGGTTACGTCCTGCCAGATGTGAAAAATCACCTTGAAAATGAAGTGGGCCCAGTCGCAGATCCCGTTACCGTAGACGAACTCTGCATGACATTGTGGGCCCTCTCCATTGTTCCGCCTGTCCTGTGGCATACCACAGTGGTAGCAGTAGGCGAACATTTCGAAATTAAACGACCTCTTGAACGTTGAGTATTCCGTCGGTGACCATCCATATCTCCTTTCAACTTCACAATGTGGGAAATGGTCCGCGACTATAATGCCTTCCTTGAAGAAGTGATGAGGGCACTTCTTTCGTAGCCGTGGCATGAATCTATTCAAATCTGCAGTGCTGTTTAGTCGAGCAGCTTCAGCGTCATTTGCTGCCCTCGCCCTGTTACAGTAGCTAGATAACCTTGACATGGAGATTGACGATACCAAGCGTCTTTCGGGCAAGCTCCCCGAGGTTTGATTGGGCTGAGAGCATGACTGAGAGCATGATATTCTTCATCAGTCTATCTTGCACGCGTTGTAGCATGTGCGTACCTTCGCTTCCAGTCCTACAGGTTCTAGGTCTGAGAATTTGTCGCTCATCTGCATTCCGGTGTGTTCCAGTGCACAGCAAGCCGTTGCGATACTGGTGCCTGCATTCGTGGAAGTGCGTCCGTTTGTACTCCCAGTCTGTGTTGCTACCCTGGGGGGCGGCTTAACCCAGTGAGCGCTCTTTGTGTCGACACTGAACTTTGTCGGTGCTACCATACGACAGAAGCTGGTGTCGATGTTTGAGGAACAGGCGCCAATTGTATTTCCTGTCTGTGTGACTACATCGGGAGGCGGAGCTGGAGGTTCCATCGCCATCTGAGCAAACTTGTGCATTTCACTTGTGGGATCACAGAAGTCGCATGGGACTTGACATGGCAGATCGCGACATCTTCTCGCAAACTTGTTCCCGTCCATGTGCAGCATCGCCCAAAAAACCTTGCATTCTTGACCATGGATCAGCTGTCCAAGCTCCCAGGTCATGCTGCTGTCGTGATGTTTCGGAAACGGGGGAGCCTTCCTCGAGCTCACGAAAAAGACATGGGATTCCCTTCCATCTCTTCCTGCTCGGCCAGCCATCTGCAATACCCCCATAAAGGTGTAAATCGGGTCCAATATCACGACAAAGCGGACATGGGGACGATCCACTCCTGCACTGAACGCAGACGTGCATGCCATTACCTTCGTCCCTCCGTTGTCCCACAGCAACAGATTGCAACCCTTCTCGACGTCATTGTCCTCACATTGGCTGTGGTAGTATGCGAACCCACGCTCCGTCGCAAAGGTTTGCGCATCAGTGCAGTTGTTGAAGAATACGAGCATCCTTTCCTCGGATGACAGTTTGCCCATCAAAGCAAACACCAGACGACCCAAGGTTTCGAAATCCCGGGGTGAAGGAACGCGCAACGTGTGAAGGCCGATTTCTGGACGGTTAGTCGGACCACGGATAAACGCTGTATCATGGGCCTCTAGCTTGAATTTCTTGAGAAGGCAGTCTTGCAAGGACGGTGGTGCCGTTGCGGAAACAAGAAAGATCGGCATCATTGCTTTTGCTGCCCAGTTCGCCAAGTTTGTCCATGTCGATTGTCTGGGCTTAGGACAAGAAAGATGGTCGTGATGTTCATCCACAATCATGCAGGTAAAATGAGGGGCGTTGTTATCAGCCATATATCTACAAGGGACGCATCAGCGTCAAGCAGGGTGAGCAGGCTAAAGACTGAGGCACTCACTTAGTGAACTTAGTGCCTTCCTGGATATGCTCTACTTGCACGAAAAGGATCTGTACGTCATTGCGAACCTCTTTCCAACTGCTGAAATCATCTGCCTGGATCCCAATTTTCTTCGCCTTCTCGCATTGCTCTGTAAGGAGGGCCTTGTATGGGCAGACGACGAGCAATTTAATCTTCGGATCCAAAAGTGGCGGGCACAACCATAGCATACTTTTCCCACTGCCCGTCCGCAATGTGATCATGGCATCTTTTTTCTGCTGCTCTCGCATGACCAACATGATGCTGAGCATTTGCGCGACGCTCTTCTCCCGAGCATCACGTATTCCCAGAATTTCACACATAGCCCACCGTATATTCTTCCGCAGGTCACTTTCACCTTCCATGTCCGGGTTAGGAATGTTTACCAGCGATAGCGGCTCTTGTTCGATCATTGGTGAGTCGGATCTTTCAGTAATCGCATAGCTGCGGAACGGGCTGTCGGGCACCGTGGAGGTGGTCGTAAAATTGACCTCATCGTCCTGCATATGCACGTCCTCAACCATCTCTTCATCTTCGCTAGCCCATCCCCCACACCCATGTCCTTGAAACAGGCGTTGCCGCTTAGCAGGACGTGGCGGCTCATCTGCCTTGCTGAACACTTCGGAAACACCCCTTCGGTGGCCAGAGAGGCAAAACTGAGACGCAGAGTGCGCTGACTTTTTTTCTGGCGTGCTAGGCATACCACCACGTCCAGGTAAAGAAAGCGATGTCGTAATAGTGGGTACCGATTTTCCCCTGATTTCTACAGCTGGACGATTGCAGGAGAGGGGTGATGAAAATCTCTCAAGAAGGTATGGTGAAGCAGGGCCATCACCTAGCGGCGGGCCGGATTGCGATGTCAACAGCTGCTCCGCTGCACGGATGAGCAGCTGGACCATCTCGGTAGTGACGCCGATAGTTGTGAGGCTGTTTATGACTGCATTCGTCACGGGACCTGAAAGCTTCTCTGCAAGCTCGTTTACATCCAGCGACTTTGCGGAACGGGCTTTCCTGCGAGAGACATGGACGGGTTCTGGAGGGGGGAGGGGACCCATGCCTAGCAGGCTGCCCCACTCTTCGGCAAGCCAACGATGTCGATTCATGTCGTTGTTCGTAATACGAGGCAACGAGCCATAGACAACGCCGTAATGCGAGACATCGATATCCCTAGAATGATCGGCAGCCTCCGCGAGAATATCATCAGCACAGGCAAAGGATTCGTCTGGAGCTATGAATTCGTGAGCCAGAGTGATCATGCCTTGACGGAAGTCCCTCGCTCCCCATGCGCACTCGAACATCTCACGGTTTCGTTTTGAAACCTGCTTGTAGAACTGCTCTGGGGTCACCCTCCTTCCATCTTCAACACAAAGGTAGCTGAATTCAGCCGGGTTCAGCCCACGAAAGACACACAAATGAGGGAAAGGGACCCACGTCCGATAAAGCCATCGAGTTTCCTCCCCGTGCACGATGCCAGCCAAAATTGCTTGTGCCTCTCTGAAACCATCGCCCAGGAGGACAAGCAACAGCTCCTTCAATGGCGCCGACAGGATGGCCGGCGTGCAAGCGTCCATCCCCTTCAGGTTCGTAGTCTTACTGTACCTGCTGAGGAAGAAACCCTCTTCCCCTTGGAAGAGAAGGTTCCGAGGGCGATCCGCATTCCTCAGCTGGTGTTGGAGGAATTGGGTCACCCGGCTATTGAGATGCACCCCAACATAGAGGACGTGAATAAGGTGTCCCCATAGGATGTCGGCGCGTTGCAAGAAATCTTTGATGGCAACATAGTTCCAGTGCCAACTCCTATCGGCCGCGAACGTTCCCAAATTTTCTCGCTCCACTAGAGAAAGGAAAAAGGCGTGCTTCTTCGACCGAAACGGCTCCTCGTCGAGGAAACAGTAACCTCTGCCTACATTCGTGAAGTCATCCACGATATGCAAGTTCTGTGGTAGACCTGGCCAAATCCCGGCCCCACTCAGGCGAACGTAGATGTCCTTGACCATCTGGACCAGGCGTTGCATCCCATCACGAAGCTTCCGAAGATGAAGGGTCTCCCGTCCAATAGAGATCCACTCATAATTTGGATCCACGTAGACGTGTGGATCGCGTACCTGATTGTATGATAAAGCCGATGCGAGCTGCTGGAGCTCGAAAATCACATTGAAGGGCGTGAGTTTACCCAACATGAGGACCTTGTCGTAAAGTTCCCCGATGCGTCTGTGAAAATCCACGCTGAATGAGAATTCGGAGTAGAATTCAATCGACCGGCAACTTACTCGACTGGGTTTCGCTGCAGATCTAAGGTAGAAAGTCCTTCATATAGCGTGACGAGGCGGCAGAAATATTTCAACTTCGCCAGAATTGGAGTCACGTCGCTGGCCTTTGCAAACGTGCCATCTGCTCCCAGTGCCCTCAACCAAAGGAAGCGTTCAATCGGGTTTCCCCATTTCTCCTGGCCCATCACTTGTGACTCCTGCACCAGCTGCCAGCAGAACCTGTGGTACCCCTTGGTCACGGCCACTTCTGACACCTCCGACTTCTGCTTCACATCCTCCATCAGGAGAGCGATCAGGTTGTCTAGTGCGCCCTTCTGTTCTTTCGTATAGCTGTACTTCATCTTGAGATTGTCTGATGGCAGCTCTAACCTCACCATGGACCGGACCATCTGCAGAAAAAAGGCGTCATACTCGTGGTTGTCATCAGACAGGATCTCGAAGTGGTCGGTCCTGCAAGGGAGAAACGGTAAAACGGTGAACCAATCTGAAAAACCGAGGGGACACTTACTGATCCGGTGAGAACCCAGGGCCGTTCATCAACACCTTGCAAATTGTGAACTTGTGCGCGCTGCCTTTCAGGAGCACCTTTGTATTTCTGTGGTAACTGGCGATCGTGTTTGCCAACCGGACGAAGATGCCCCCCTGCTCATAGGGCTCGTGTCGGGATTTCAGCTTCGAAGCCAACTTTCTTTGCGCCTCGTCCTTCCGGACCTCCGGCATGAACTCGTCCCACATCGTGATCTTCAGCAGAGGAGGTCGGTCGCGGTCTTTGTCTTGTGAGACCAGCGGGTCTTCAGCCTGTCCTGGGAGGAAGTTTGTACGGAGGTACGCCCGTACGTCCAGGTCCGCTCCCTCCACGTGGTGCGGGTCGACCTCGAAGTATACCCTCCCAACGCTCGCGAAGATGCATTGCACGAAGGCCTCCCGTGACTGGGGCTGACCCGAAAGGTTTCTTCCGTGCTTAACCCTGCCGTGTCTCACCATCGACCCCGAATCCGCCACTGTGTACTCACAGATATTGCAGGCGTATCCTGCGACAGGCGGTGCGATTCCTGGGATCGGAGGGCCACCTGGTTTGGGGTTCACGACACTCTTGGTGTCAGCATGAATGTTCCGAGTCTTGCACAACTCTGCCAATGAAGCTTTTTGGTCCTTCGAGGCAGCTACGCCGTGCTGTGACTTGAGGTGCCCTAGCGCTGTTTGCGAAGTAAGGCCGAACTGACAGCGGCGGCAAATCAGACACCGAAGGCCGTCGTGCAACCACATGCCAAGCTCATCCAGGACACCCCCCCCTTCCAGTCCCTGAGGTGCCGAGACCAACTGGGTGGTGGCCGCAGTCGCCGGACTGACCTTGCTGTCTGCACGTGGCCATTAGCTTCAAGGATATTGTGCGGGCTCCAGCAAGGAGGCTTACCAGGGATCTGTCGTCCGAATGTCACCATCTCAAGGCTCTCTAGAGAATATGGCGTTGCCATCAGAATAACGCCACCCTTCCCAAGGCAAGAAAACAAGATGGCCAACTTACCAGCCACGTTCGCATTCGTGCTGCCAACTTTCTTCTCGGCAATGCTGGCCTTTTCGGTCGGAAACCCAGCTGGAGTGTCGACATTTTCATCTGAGAATGTCGATGAGCAGTCTGTATGTGAAGTGTGGAATAGAAATCTAACCGTTACTGAGTTTGGACGAGTTACGCTTCAGTCCTGCGCATTTCTCGACGAAGGGGAGGAGGGTCGCGCCTTCAGCTTGAGCGGGGTGTTGGTCTTTGGCGTGCTTACGCAGGCCATCTCTACCCTTGTACGTCTTCGTGCATAGTTTGACGGGACAGCAGAACTTGCCGTCCGTCATTGAGACGTGGTGCTCGACGCCCTCAGCCATGACGGAGAAGGAATCGAGGTGTCTGCTTGAACGATGGGTCCGAAGCGCGCCAGCATTGACACATTTCGTGTCACACTGGTCGCAATCGAATGACATATGAGGAGGTTGGAAGTTTCGAGGGATCAGAGATGGATCTATGCAACTTGTCGGGCAGGTACCCACCGTCCTTTATATGCGTGGACACCCATCTGGGAACCATGACTGTTACGTTGTGTTCTGAAGACCCTTGCGAACCTACGCGAGGGCTAGCGCGAAACACAGTTGCACGGAAACGATTGTTCGCAGCTCGTCTCGAGCCAGACGTTTGGTCGCCAGTTTAGGAAGTTCGGGTGCCTCTTTTTGGTTCGGGACCATACTAGTTCACAGCCAGACAGGACGTGGCTTGAAAATTTCCGTCTATATCCTGCTCATCGAGCACTCAAGGATCGCTTACTATATAGGGCACCATCCGGCACAACGACGCAACGCGACAACGCGACAACATGACGCGGTGAATGAGCCGCTCGTGGCCAATAACGGAATCAATCTCAGCCTGAGCCTTCT
>JBBPTC010000651.1:0-10501 GCA_038093955.1 Boletus albobrunnescens
CACCCAGACCTCGTTTTCCAGAACGTTGAGGGTTAGACTGGCGCGACAGTCTACTGGGGCTGAGATTTTCCATGCGGTTATTCGCCTTGACAAGGTCCTTCTGCGCAGTCGAAGGCTGTTACCCGGTGTCTTGGATATCTGGGCCGTCTGATCGTATCAGTGCAAAAATCGGGCCCCCTTCACCATGGACGAGTCCACGGGCCACACGCTGTTTCGACGTGGATGATTGCAATTGAACCCTCCTACGTTTCGTTCGCCGCTCCTGCGTCATTCATTCTTCGCTAGAACTCGTCGCACTCGATTCTGGTCCAATATCGCACAGGTTTCCCAAGAACCACGTCAGGATCAGATGATGTCTCGGTTTCAATAAGTATGTCTTGACATTATACACGAGGCAGCTCGTATTCTGAATTTTGCTTTTGGGATTGAGGGGGGTTGTGGGCACCTCCCGCGTCCCCGAGGTGATGCTGCTTCTGGAAGGAAGAATTGTTTACCAGTGCTTGGTAGTAAACTGTGTACCAATCGCAATTGAAGAGTACAGAAATCAAGCCGGGTATTTCGACGGGACAAGCAGAATGCGACGTTGAATGATCCTCGTCCACACAAAGCATATGTTGGGTGCTTACGGCAATCTTGAGGCGCCAATATGATTGTCTTTGGTAGATCATCATAGTTGTCGCATTTGTAAATGCTGTACATCTGGTCATGTTGCACAGCTGCGCAATGCGGCCCTGTTGTGATGATGCAAAGGGGTCATTTTTGGTATACATTACGACCGAACGTAGAGTAGTACGTGGATAGTAAAAATATGTCTGCAATCGTATTTGACGATAAGGGCGGGCGCTCGTCAAATCAGCGAATGCCACACGTGTTCGTGCCACGTTGATGGCTTGGCTATATCATAGTCGACCAACCTTGGTATACCGTTCGAGATTCATATACTTACGTCTGTCGATCGCTCTCTGGGGGGGGGGGGGTATGAGCACAGACATTACCTCATCCTTGCTCCTGTGGCATTGACATTGATATCGAGTATACTTGCGTCACTGTGCGGCCAGCATAGAACTTCGCGATGAAGTGGACACTGTAGACTATAAATATTCGGACTTCGCTTGAGGAGAGAAGAAGGAAAAAAAAAAAAAAAAGTGACAAGAGGGCGATAGCGCGTATCGTCGTGCGTAGCTCGCTACAGGTTCGACTTGTGACGAAAAAAACCCGCCCAAAGACAAATCGATTTGACAGGTCCGGAAGGACGAGAGAGAGGCACGGACAGCGCGGTATCCTTGGGTGGCAGGGATTCCCAGGCCGAAGGGTATCCACCCAAGAAGACACCTCGTGCCTCGTCGTCTGGAAAGTGACGCTTCGGAAGAGCCAGTGTGTGTTTTCCCGACTCGCTCCGAAGCGATACGGTCTCTATGGGTGGTCTAGGAACGCGTGGTAGTCAGGAGGGGGGTAGGGGGAAGAATCGGAACATTGAAGGTGACCCTCGGTGAGGATAGTGTGAAGTTGTAACTAATCCGTGGACGCAGATATCTCGAGGTACGAAGAGCGTGTTTCGGGACAAGCCGAACGAATGGTCCGAGTCCGAGCGATATGGAATTGTTGCATCGTGTTCAGGGACACGACTGTAAATGAACTTCAGGCTGCGAAAGTGGCGACTTGTTATTCATCTGCGCCCGCGATGCACAGGATTCTCGCGCTCCCGAAGAGTGAAATGTGTCCGGTAAACGCTGGCAAGACCAGACATGATTCGGCTGCATTGTCTTGTTCGTTCGCTAGTACGCGCATTTGGACTTGAAAGGAGCTTTGCGATGGGATTGCGATGAGCATCATCACAATGTCTTTTGTGTTCCAATCATGAACGCGGTCGCATCTGTTGTTGATAGACTTGGATTTGATCACCACGGACAGACGACCACCGAAGCTTCTATTTCTGCCTCTTCGGATACGCGTCACACTGTGTCCGCCCTCGTCTCCAAGGGTTTCTTTCGGGGGAAAAAAAAAAAAAGAAAAAAAAAAAAGACTTGCCAAGACATCCATCCATTGCCAGATGATGAGGGAGTATGTATTTACTAGTAGGCTATCTGGTTACGTAATCATATCGACAACAGTTGGTCCCTGGCAATACTCCGTACGATGATAGGTGGTTGCTTTCTAGTTCGTTCACCAAGTTGAAAAAGGTTGAGGTCCGTTCATCCGTAATGAAGGCAAAGGTGGCGAGTTCATACGTTGGATGTCCGCGGAGTGTAATGCGTTCCCCAGACAGAGACCGGTAGGATACCGCTGCTGGCGTCGTCATTAGTTAGACCACGTATGTCCGGCAACCCCGTTTGGTGAACATTGTGATCGCTGTCCTTCGTGGGCTGGACCACGTTAACGTTGATCGGCGAACAGCCCAGTAGCCCGCCACTGAAATGGAAAGGGGGTTCTATCAGCAACGATCTCGATACGGTCAGTTGGCAACGACCCGTCTACAGTACCAGCCTTCCAAATGACCCTCCACGGCTGTTTCAGGAACGAGCCAACGCGAATTGATTCAGATTGCCCGATACGGCTCACAAACGGAAACTTCCGGCTCGGCCCGGCGAAAGTGCCATGAACGCTCGCATGACGACTTGGACGGATACTTATTCCTGCCTTTTCAGCTGCCGTTGGTCATCGAGTTTTCGTCCTCTCTGACCATGTCTCCTGCCCAAGACGGTCAGGACAAACCTTCAACGTCCGTACTCAAGGAGCGTAGATTCAAGCTGAGCAGGTCCGTCTCTCGCTTCCTCTTCGTGTCCACGCTTCTCTGACGTTGCCCTAGAGCGTGCGATCGCTGCAGGTGAGCGTCTCTATGCACATTGCGCACTCCATCATACTCATCCTTCCACCCTCCAGACGAAGGAGAATCAAGTGCGACGAAGGTCATCCCTGCCAGGCCTGCTTGACCGCCAATTCGCCATGTACTTTCGAAGAACCGGGAAAACGCACTCATCCACACAAATCAAAGTACGTACACACGGTTACCACACCAATACTCGCACTCATCTCATCCTGCTCTAGACGCACCGCTACCCTCGAGGACAGGATGCACCAGCTAGAGACCCTCATTCAAGCTATCCCTCCCGCCGTCTTTTCCCCTGGCGGTTTAAATTCTCCACAGCATCTCACGGTAGATCCCAACATGCCAAGCCCATTGTCGACGTTTGCTTCCATGAACCACTCTTTCCCTTCCGGCGTCCCTCCCCCATCTCTCCATGTTTTCCCACTTACAAATCCATCGACGCACTTCACCACTCAACCATCAAGAGGTTCTCCAAGACAGGGAAGCCCAAACACGACGTTTCGCGCCATGACTTCTCACCTGCCGAATGGGTCAGGCACCGAACAGCATTTCGAGGAGGCTTCCAGAATGCATGCCTCGTACCTCTACTTCGATGACGAAGGGTACACGCGATGGCAAGGAGAAACATCTGGTCTGCCTCTCCTCGATCTCCTCGTGGAGAACCATACTCCCGTCAAATCTGAAACGGAAAAGAGCACACCAGACCCGAGTTGGTCTGGTAAGCAGTCTCCTACTTCCAATACCCCTACATGGTTTCCAAATCGGACGCCCCGACGAACTGACGTCAACCCCGAGACCCTTTGGAGACTCATAACATCATACATCGTTCCAGAACTCATGGACAGGTGATCTCTACTCGTGTCTTGTCTCTGTGCCTTCTAACCACATTGTGTTTCCAGCTTGGTCCAGTGCTATTTGTGTACTACTTATTATCTTCTTCCATTCTTGCATGTTCCCACGTTTCTGGCGGTCCGTTGAGTTCATTCATCTCTCTTCCTTGGCTCATCGTGTCGTCAGGATTACGGAAACCCTCAAAAATGGGCAGAACCTGGTTTCGCTGCCTTCATAGTTTCCATTTGTTGTCTTGCGTCTCGCCACGTCGATGACCCCCGTGTCCGGTCGGATCCTAGTGAGGGCGCTTCGGCAGGCACGCAATGGTTTGAGCTGTTCGGTCGTCTCCGTACACTTCCGATCGCGGACAGTCCTACCCTTTACACCGTCCAAGCCCACTTGATCGCCGCTGTCTACGCAGTGGGTCTAGGAAAGCTTTCCAAGGCCGCTGCTCTCTTATCTGAAGCCATCACGGTGTCGATAGATGCCGGTTTGCACCGTTCGGCTGATACCTACGATCTCTTCGATCCCATCGAGGAAGAGGTTCGGAAGCGCACGTTTTGGTGCGTGTACGTATGGGACAAACAGCTGTCAGCGCACTTTGGCAGGCCACCCATGATCCGCCTACGGGATTGTGATCTCGGAGAGCCTGTGGTTGTTGATGATGAACTCGTGACCCACGAGGGCATGCTTTCACAGCCCACCGGCACAGAGAGTCGGATGAGTGCGTTCGTTGCAGCAATCCGAATCATGGTCGTCATGGAATCCGTGTTGGACATTCCGCCACCGCGCCGTCGAACCGGGGATTCTTCGCCTTTTTTGTTGCATGCAGCGGGTGTACTGTCAGGCCACATGCGACCAAAGGATCTGCGGGAAGAAGAAGGCTTGCTGGATAAGATACATCGCTCAATACCCCCATACTGGGCCCATACCTCCGAAACGCTGGCTAGCGAAGATGTTATCCGTGTCACGCAGGCAGTACGACTCCATTGTGCTGAACAGTTTGTCCGGATGTTGATCCACAGGCACCGATTCTCCAATTTCGCGGCGGAGAGGGTGTATAGCGGTTCAACAGAGGAGGAGCTCAGCGACTTCGAGCGGGAGGCCATGGCCGCTGCCCAGGCGTGCGCGTTGCAGGTCATCTCATCCTACATGCAGGTCGCAGCCAAGGGATTGATGACTTACTGTGAGTTGACTTTAACGCTCGATGTTTTATTTGATTACCAATCGTCTTCCGCAGACGGCGTTCACGTCATCCATCAGTTGACTCAAGCTGGGCGTACCCTCCTGGCGATATTGATCAACTGCAAAAGTGAGAAACTCCAGCCCTTGATTCAACCCGGCCTCGAAGCCCTTCGGTCATGTGTTGCATTACTACGACGGTTCAGTGGAAGATACGTATGTGGCCAGAGGTCAGGGGACCTAATGGAGGAGTTCTGTCGCAGTGAGTTTGACTTTCGGCGCTGATGACGATTTTGACAGACTCACGTGCTCGCTTAGTCACGCAAATACCTCTTGAGCCGTCTCGGTCAGACTCCCAGGAACAGCTGAACTCACGACCTCCGTGGATAAGACCTGTTCGCAAAAAGACTCCCAGCGCGGTGAAAGGTGCCGGGAGTGCGAGTGATAGTAGCTCCCACCACAGCAGCCCGGAGGCTTTTTCACCGTCCGACTTCTTTGCCGACCCTGCTGTCCCCCAGCCGGTTGGACAAGCATACACTCCAACGTCCCCTACTGGTTCAGCTGGTCAATATCTCAGTGCCAACCGACGTGCGTCACTTGGGCTACCCCCGTTCTTGGACACATCGACAAACATGGACATGGATCCAAGCATGTACATGGCGTCTCCAGTAGAGGTGATGAACATGTTTGGTGATAGTTCTGTGGACGTTTCGTCAATTTTTACTCCTGATTTTAGTATAGGGCATCACTCGACTGAGTCGAGCGATCCCCTGTATGGTCACCTCGGTGGGGCAAGTTTAGTTACGACTCCATGACATGTCAAGTGAAACTGATGCAATTATGATCATCATCCATTCTGTACGAGTAACTGCAAGGCTGTATTCTTCCATATTTTGTATCGATACGGCCTGATCACAGTTTTGTCTTTTGTCTTTGATCTCAATACCATGCCGAGTCACGTGACTACTACGTTCAAATTCCGTATCTCTAGAATGATATTCCATTTCAACCCCGCATGATCAAAGAATTATAAAATGCACTGATAAATCATACATTCCTTTGAATTTCTGCAGGTGACCATTTGGAGTTTTACGGTTCGTTCAGGGACCTGATGAGCGGTTCTCGCGTCAGACGCGCCTTGGTGCTTGTATCCTTGATAGCCAGTTGCCAATCTGACGGGATCGAAACAAGGCTTACTTCTGGCGGTGTTAACATCCCCATCGTTCGAAGACAAGTATCGACACACTCGCGGCGCTCTGTGAACACCGGATCCATCGGCCTTGGCGATTTCGAGGACATGTAGTGACTCGTCTCTCGTTCTTACCTTCTGATCGCTGACGCTATCGATCACTAGAACGTATAGTGTTCAGATACAGGTCGGCGAGACGCATATACCCGTCGTGCTGGGTAGGGAACCTTGGCTTCTCCCATTTTGCATATGGCAATGATGTCTCTCTCGCAAGACACGGGCTCCTCTGATCTATGGGTCTTGTCCACGTCGTGTCAGGCATCGTGTTCGTCCAAAAACGTCCCGTTGTACCACCCCTCGGGTTTCCGTCCTGCCCATCTCGACTCGATGTTGACGTATGGGGACTCTATGACGGGAACGTACGCTGAGGGTCCTATTGGATCTGACTTTGTCTCCTTGGCTGGACTTGGTTTACAGGGTCAGTACTTTTCCGCGATCAATTCCACGAACACGTCTGTCGTCCAGGCGGGCTCCGGTGGCATTTTTGGTCTGGGGTTCCCTTTTAATAGGTGCGTCTTCTGCGATTCTCAAGGGCGACCTTGGTTGGTGTTGATCTAGGTTTACAAGTCTCCTCTGGGTGAATCTAATCCTGAGTGAGAGTGCTAGCACGAATGCTGTGGTGCACCGTGACGTGACTCTAGAAGCCGTTGATGCGAATGCCCGCTTTCCCGATCAGCTTAAGAACCTCGTCACACGCTGGTTTCCAAAGAACGACCTAGGTAATGATGCAGGCGCACCGTCTGTGCGTTCCATGCGACAGTTGACGACGGCCGCACTCCAGTCGTCCATCATTAGTTATGGCCCGCTCATCCCGCGCCTCGTGGCACAGGGGGTGTTGGACTCTCCGATGTTCTCGGTAACCCTCCAGCGAGATACGATTCAGATTGGAGGGAACGAAGGGATGTTGTCCGTTGGCCAGCTTCCACCATCTGTAAAAAGTGAGAGTTTGACTTGGGTAAGCGTACGTGGTTATCCCCCGTCTCATGGCGGGTTGAATCCACCATCGGATGCTCCTGGAGAGGTTCGTTCGATGAAAGCGACAGTCGCCTCATGGCTCACATGCATCTCAATGAACAGGTATATCCAGTAGCGTGGGAGATTCCTCTGGATGACGTCTGGTTCGATGGTGTCAAGTTGGCGAGATCTAAATTGTCATCTCCAAACATTTCTCTCTCTGCACTGATTGATACGGTCGGTCATCCATGATTTGTACTTTAATCGCGCCAACCATACCTCTCTGTCGTGTCAACAGGGAAACTCACTCATTCGCGGACCCCCTGACGTCGTTGCGCAGATCCACGGTATCCTCGGAGGGGAGCGGTTTGCCTGTTCGCCGCCACACATCCTGGAATTTCAGATTGGCGGTCGACTCTTTCCTGTCGACCCTCGTGATTTCATCAGCGAGGCACATCCGGGGGACCCTGACCTTTGTTCTGCCAATGTGGTTGCGACGGACGTTCCTGATTCGGGGTATGGATACCTGTATAGCTGGAACTTGGGGGATCCATTTATGAAGGGGTGAGTGACCATTTCTGTTTTGCGAGTAGTGGCGTATGTGCTACATGTGATTTATCGTGGACATGAGATGTTGGTCATATACGCGCGCAATCTTGGGAATGTCGGCTGTCAGGTTGGATCGCTACTTCTCGATTTAGGATGCGGGGATCCCATTTGACGTGCATTTCCGTTCGATACGGGAGCGTGCCGTTCTCCAGGAGGAGCGTTCGCATCAGAACTGTACGCCTAAATAGACGGTACTCACTCGTGTCCTCGTCGATTCCAGGGTCTTGGCCGCGTTTCACTACGGCTCGCTCACGCGCCCATCTCAAAATCCACCTCGAGTGGGTCTGCTCTCGACCGTCGATGCCAATGCGGGCAAGCAATTGTGCGACGACAAGCATCGAGCGGAACTGGAGCACGCGGGTTATCCGAGTACGTCTCTGTTTTCCATAGCATTCTTGCGCTCGTGGTAACGGTTTTTTTTGTCAGTGATCACGGAGCCGGCACCGGCGTCGCTTCCGCCTTCTCGCGGTACCGGGATTGGGGGCGTACCTCTGGCACTGCAACCCACCATGACGCAAGGCGGGATTCCGGGGATATTTACAAATGGCGGATCGGGGGACGTGCAGACCGGTATCAGCATTTGGGTTGCGGTCTTGGCGGGGCTCGTGGCGTGGTGTACATGGAGGATCACCGGGTGATGGGAGGTGTCGATATGCGACTTTTTCAGACTTTTTTTTAAAAAAAACAAACAAATAAATAAATCGATTTGTAGCATACTTGGGAGAAGCAGTCGTTCGCGGGTATAATACGAAAAGTGTACAGATATGGATATTCTAACATAGGGATGACAAGATTTATTCTCGCCGCCGGTGACTTGGAGATTGGATGGTTCAGACAATGCCCCAACCCACCCATCTTTCAGAACGCATTCAAGAGTGGTGCGCCCGCGAACAGATCCCAGGTCTTTTGGATCAGCTCCCCGCCGCGAACGATGTTGCTGTCATGGAAGTAATTCCAGTATCCGGGCAACAAGTGGTGGAGCGAGAACCAGATCTGTAGGGAGGCACGAATCACGAGGGATGAGCGACGTCCGACGACGACGAGACATCGACCAACGACGTACGCTGTAATACTTGCACGACCGCTTATCCGCGTCGCGCGTCCGCAAGCACAAGAACCGTCCCCCGACAAAACACCCATACGCGACGAACGCCAGCGTGCAGAACCAATCCACGTCCCAGATGCAGCAGAGCAGGAAGGACCAGATGGGAAGACCGAGGCCGACAACGAGGCGGGAAGCGATGGGGAACATGATCGGGACGGTGCAACGGCCGATGAGCTGGTCACCTTCGACGTCCTTGAAATCTTGGCAGTGCACGGTGGAGGCGAAGACGGCGATGGTGAGCTGGATTGCGAGTTTTCCGGTTTCGCTGACTCGAGAGGGGTCGCAGCCTTTTCGGAGCGTGAGCGGGGGGCCAGACCGGACAGTGAGAAGGCGACGTACTTGCACTAAGGGTACCCCCGAATTCCATACAACCGTACATGATAGCGAGAATGACGTTTTTCGAAGCCCAATTCTTGTCGCCGTCGAGTTCGTTGTACCAAAAGGTGAACAACTGCATCTCGAGGCTAGCAAACATCAATTGGGTGCTAAAGAGCGCAGAGTATGCGAGGCAGAGGGGGGCAATGAGCCACCTGAGAATCGTGGCATTGTGTAAAGAAATTCTCCCTGCCGGAAGTGGTCTCGATGGTTTGTTCACTTTGTCTTCCTCTGGCGCCTTGATCTGGTTCGCGAGGTCGAATTGTAGGATATGAGTCCAAACCCACACGATAGTAGGTATGATATGGATGGGGCTGCACAGAGGCGCCGAGGCGATCGCAAACAACGTCTAGTAAGTTAAGGAGTGAGCAGCGAGGCAAAAGACGCCTGCACGGTGCTTACCACGGGAATAATGGTGGTCAGGATGTCGTTCTGGGTGAAAAGAAATATGGTATAAAGGTGGTATCCGATGTGGGATAGGCTGAAGAAGGAATGATGCACAGTCATGATTGTTGAGGGTGTTGGTGTCTGGTCCTTCTACCCAGACGGGTCTGACCATATTTATATGATGTACTGTCACCTACGCTCCGGTTATTTTCTTGACCGATTGTCCTGTGGAAGCGCTGGGGGAGTTACAGCATCTCAAAACGCGTCGACCCTGTCGCGCTGTTCTGGCACGTTCCAGCGCTGACTCTTTCTGGTGCTGACACCGGCAATCCGGGTCCTAAAAGGTAGAAAACCTTTGTTCACCTAAAAAGTAAAGTGGCTCCAATGGCCGGATAATGCCGGTGTGACTTCATTGATGCTGTTTAATGATTTGCCATTCTTGCTTGTCAGGAAAGGACGATAGATTCTTGCAGTCGCCTCACAGGAGAGTTGCACCTCTAGAAACCGCACTGCCAATCAGTGGTGCATGGAAAATGTGAGAGTCGGAAAAAGTCAGGCACACCAGGGCGAAACGTTCACTTGAGCACGCGATGCGGTCGAGTTTCGTTTGACGCTGGAATGTATCGCTTCCAGGACACGTTTCTTATCAACGTAGAGCGCCCACGCCCAAGTGACACAGCTGTCGAGTAAATGAATGAGATAGGTCCACAATCTTACGGGATTCTTGGCGCTGAGGAGGCACTCCTCTTTTCAAAAAGACCCATTATCCGGAGGACAAGGACGACAGATGCGCCAGCAGATGATTAGCTGGCACTGTAGATGAAACATGTGGTACGAAACATTGGACAGGCCATGTGGACCAAGTTGTCCGACGCATTCGGTTGCGCCAATGGCTGGACGTGAATTGAACGCCCATCCCATGCGCGACAGAACATTTTAATAAGAAGAGACAGGATGGTTGATGGCGCCGTTCCTCGACTTT
>JBBPTC010000652.1:0-11519 GCA_038093955.1 Boletus albobrunnescens
ATCGATCATTGTGGTCCTCCGTGATATGGTTTAGGAGCCTAAATTGTTGTGCCATCTGTATTTGTATGGGATTGCTGTGCAACGCCGAAAATTAAGGAGTACACCTCTGGTCAGCTAGTTAGGTAGGCTCAAGGACGACCATCTACTTTTCTTATGAGATTCTTCGATCACAAAGGGAAAAATATAAATGAACACAATCTACCCGCAATAAATGATGATGAACCTAGAATATAAATCAATGACATCTTGAAGTCGAGCGCGTACACAGCATGAAACAATGAATACAACACGACGATAGCAATGACCAACAAACGTACTGGCAATCTCACAAAGGTCGTATCGGGAGAAGCCGGACAATGCGATTCACTTTCACGCGCGGCCCTTCCATGCCAAAGTACCGTTCAGAGTCAAACGACCAGTGCAACGAGCCAACGATCCAGTTTTGCAACCCCTCGACGTATATCGCGACTTGGTTGTCGAGCTCTTCGCCCCACGAAGGGAGCATCGCGCGGTTGACCTCGAAGCGCTGGATCGTGCCCTTGCAAAGCGCACCGACATAGTCGACGGCGCCTTGAAGGTCGAGACCCTGTTCGCGCATGAGGACGACGATCATGTTGTGCGTATCGCGCCGCGATTGCTCAACATTGTAGGAAAAGATGTCCTGGAAAACTGAATCAGCCTGCGATGGCGCACGAAGAGGGGGCGTATCGCCTACGTTGGACCACGTGACAAGGTCGTTAGTGGCTTCTTCCATGGCCATGATCACCGGGTGTGACATGACCTCGTCGGGCAGATCGATGCGAGCGGCGTACTCAATGAGCGCAAAGCAGGGTTTGCAACCACTCGTGTCTCGCCTGACGGTGAGGTACGATTCGAGATCTGGGATGAGTCCTTTGGCGCGATCATCCGCTTGTTTGGCGACGGCAATGAAGAACAGATCCATGGTATGGATAAACCGCTTCGTGCATCCCGGACCCCCGGTCTGGATAAAGCGGCCAAAGAACCTGTGTCGTTTTGAAGTCAGCTTTTTCGACGCCACAGAAAGAGGGAGGTAAGGAGGGGGTAAAGGACGCACGACTTGGACATCAAACCCCCAAGCTTGTCGGTCTGGAAGTTGACGGGATCGCGGAAGGCACCGATACAACATTCCCGCATCCCCCACGTGTCCGCCACGTCGAACTCGTCCAACCAGTCGTCCATGTTGAACAACCAGTTCATGAAATCCGAGCAGACACGAAGATGAAACTCATCGGCGTCTGGGTAGCAAGCTGCGGTGAGCTCTCCGGCCTTGAGACCCATGAACTTGGTTACGCGGGGTTCGACCAGGCGAGCGCCTTGCAGCAGCCATTTCTCGGAAGCACGGGCGACCTTGTAGCAATGAGGGCTGAGAAGGAGTGGATAGTGGCAGTCGGAGACGAGGTCTGGGAGGATGAAGTCAGAGGGGGAGGGAGAGAGAGCATCTTCGTAAGTCGCGGTGGGGGACATGTTGAGTAGTCGGGGATGGGGGAAGAAAACCGATAAAATGCCAGGCTATATGGCAGGGAGCGGGACAATGAGGTGACAAACGGTGAAACATGTGTGTTTTATACATTTGTCCGGACATTAAGTTCTTGTGACGCGGCTTATTGCTCGGGGTAGGTCTCGAGCACTCGAGCGCAAAGTGGTCACCGCCAAGCTGTCATGATGGCAGATAAACCAGCTATACAATGGAGGAGATTATAACCCAATTTCTTCGAGACTGCAAAACGTTACGTTGTTGTGACAGTCTAGCGTCCCATAGCTCACTGCATTGTGCAGTCTCTGCACCATAGGTAATGTTCTGATTTAAACAAAGTTGCATCCCCGCTCGTTGCATGGAGATATGCCGCGGACATTTGAAAGCATGTAAAAGACTCCGTGATCGAGATTCTTGGGAGACGGACTGCGACGGGAACGGTTGTAAGACCGGTACAGATGAGTGGTTCACCACGAGCCTTGTACAGCGTGTTCAGATCCGATCTCTTGTCACGCACCTTTTTTTTTTTTTTTTTTTTTTCGCCGGTCGGACAATGGGTTGGATCTGAGACTGAGTGAGCTTTTGAGCTGCCCTGATGAGGAGTCTGGTTTCTGCACAGGTGAAGGTTATGTAACGAGGAGTGTGATATTTGAAAATACCCCATCTAACTTCCTCGCTAACGTTGGGGTCGAAGGTCGCCGCATCGGCACACGCGATGTGGCAAAGGGAAGACGAGGACGTGCTAGAGCCATTGCGTAGGCTCGCTGAGACACTCGTGATACGACATGTAACCTGTTTGACGAGAACAATAAGAACATATGTCTGAGCAAAGGCGACAAGGTGAATATGATCCATATTTAACATTCCGCTGTGGGCTCGCAATTACCCGAGTCAAAATCTGCACGAACCGGGTCTCATGTCAAGTGCTTACATAATATGGGCTCTATTACCTTGCAAGCCCTCCAACGATGACCTCCTCAGCGCTGCCGCTCAAAGTTACCCCCGCATTCACACCAGCGCGTCCCATTCCCTCTTCCGAAGTGGCGTCTGACGCGAGGACACCAAGGAAGCAGTCAGTAGCCGCCAACCCTGGCGAAATCTCCAGCCCGCACGAACTGACAGCATTCGTAAGTCACATCAGCGGCGACCCCCCGCCGCCTTGTCATCGAAAGCCCTTATTCCAGGTAGAAACGCTGTTGGAGCAACTCGATGGCAAGTTTGATGAGATGTCCTCTCAAATACTCGATCGGAGTCAGTGTCTTTCGTCTGGTCCGCGTTGCTTGTCCGTTCTGACCGACGTGCTCCTAGTGGCACAAATGTCCAACCGTGTCGACGCGCTGGAGAACGCGATCCAGGATATTATTTCTGGAGACGTAACTACTCCGAGTGCTTCCCCTACACAGCTTCCTCCGACCCCTGTGCCGCGGCGAAGTGGAAGTGGTGTGTCATGAGTCTTCGCGGCTATTGGTTCCGCTCTGTTCCTCGCTTGCGTTGAGACCCCCGGAGTCTCGGGTACTTCTGCACTAATCATGATAGAACCACAATTCATACCATTTGTTGTAATGCTAGTACCCAAACGTTCTGGCATGTCTCTCGATCAAAGCGGCCAGTCCTCGTAGCGATCACAGCCGACAAAGGTGCTCTATCCGTTCACAATGCATCATAATCCAACAAGCACCCGATTAAGATGCTAGGTCGAGAAGTCTACCTATACCGAAGTCCATGCGACAAAGTTGGCCATCGACGAAAAGAATCGCCGCCTCCTGGGAGCTTTAATCTAGACCAGGCACCGTCGGACCAGTCAAACCCGGAGTCAACACCCGTCGTTGAGGTGCACCTCCAGGAGCCCCTCCACTGAGCATGGAAGACAACATCGCACCCAGCGGGTTGTCCGGTTGGGTCTTTGGTGGTGGGATGGCAAAGTACAACGTTGCAATCTCGAGCAGTGCCTATGTCAGTCGACCTTCGTGAGTCGGGTCAACATGCACTCGGGTAAGTGGCGGACTTACCGAACGGACTTCCTTGCTGGCAATGATACCACCTCTTGACTGATACGTACCGCACAACCGGATCCAGCTTTCTCGCATTACTTTGTTCTTTTCGGCGTTTCCTCGCTGACACGCCAACACAGCAAGCTGACAAAAGTTGAGGACATTGTCGGTGGTCAATACAACTTCGCTTGAGTCGTTGACTGGTAGGGGCGAGACGTCTAGTGAAGACCCCAGGGATGGTTGAGTGGTTATCATCTTGTTGACAAATTGGACGATGAAAGTCCGAGCTGCAAGTATATTTCCATTCTCTAGGTACCTATATGCAAGACAAACTCAGTTTTGGCGCGACTCATCCGGAGGTAAAAGGGACCAACGGAAGAGTGCCACGGAGGGCAAAGTTTCCGGGTATACCAGCAGCAGCACACCAATCAACCAACATCTGCGCAAGAAGACGAGCACTATCCCTCTTTCCTGACGCCAAGAGATGGGGTTCTGCTGCATCGTATGCCCCCTCTAATCAATGCTTGTCAGATGGAAGACTTCCCATGGTGAGGGCTGTGGTACCTTTGTAAAGCAGTTCGCCGATGTAATGATGAAGATCTGGATCACCAATGGGACATGGACCCTGTTTAACTGTCCACCTAAGTCGTAAGGCGCGTGAGCACCGGAAGATTCGAGGACAAAAAGGCATAAACAAACGCGACCGCTCTATCGATGATCGTCTTCCGCCAAGACCCTGAAGAACCCGTGAGTGCGATCAGCTGCGTGACCCTCCCTAGAAATGCGGTCTGTCAAAAGATCCAGATCACTGGCACCGACAATCATCATGGCGGACCTCTGGACTCGTCTGACACGCTTTCTCCCTTGTTGTCGTACACATCCAACAAAAACAATACGAGGTCCGTTCCGCTACCTTGTTGCCCGGTCTTGAGCAGTTCCCGCGCAGACTGGAAGAGCACATCAGCCGCGATGTCGTACTGCCCCGCCTTGGAGTATCGTGACGCAAAGGTGCGCGCTTTTTGGTGAGCCTCGTAAGGTTGCCCGCTGGCAACTAGTGGCAAGATCGCATTCAGTGCACGGGACGAGGAGGCTTCACCAGGAGGCATTCTGTATGAATGTGGCCAAGAGTACTTGCTGTACACGACCTGCCACATATCATATCGGGGTATCAGGGGTCTCAGAACTACCCAGAAGACCGGTGGCACTGCCGCATCGGAAACATGTATAACTTCATTCTATGAGTCGGCAATGTACAGCATGGCGCCTTGGTAAATAGAATGACAGGCCGACCCAGTCATGGAATGCTGTACGCTAACCAAACCTCTCCAATCTGTGGATCGGCGCCAACCCAATCTTTCAGAAGCTCCGCGACGGCAGTCTTCACCGCCCACCCAACAAGGATGACCATCGTCGTGAAGACGGGGTGGCAGTCCAACACAACTGTGCGTCGACTCAGTCTGAGGTATGGTGACCTTAGGAGAGTCACCTACCTCGGAGGCCGAAACCTGCGGCCATACCACCGAGCACGTTCCGTACCACCCATTCCCGATCGAGCTTGTCTTCGTCCCAAATTTCAAGTGCGCACAATATCCAGGGGTTCTCGTATGGTGCGTCGAATCGATACGGGCCCTTTCCTGGCAACGACAACGATGGCCGCCAGATCGTAAGTAGGAAAAGTAGAAAAGATTTTGTGAGCGACGAGTAAAGGATGGCCAGCGGAATGTGTGACATCCTGCGAAGAATGAAAATCAGAAGATTGATATCGCTTCAGGACGTGAACACTTCACTTGAACTGTTGACGTATGCCAGACATCTCGGTGGAACGAAAAGGCCTCCAAGACCCAATCCAATCAGAGAGTCCTAGCACGATATACGATGCGAGCACTACTCCCACGTGGAACGCGACCGTTTCTGCTTGACCATGATCAACTAAATGGTGAAAGTACTCCGAACAGCAAACCTATCAAGCAAGCCACAAGAATGCGCAGAAATACCTCGCTTGTATTAGCGCTCCATTGAGAGAGGTCAGCGGCGACCTGTGGGTCTGGGACTCTGTCATTAAGCATTTCAGCGAACACCTTGCATTGGGACTCACTGAGCTGGGCCCAACGGATGACTGACAGTACGAGCGTCAAATAGCGAAAGGAAGATAATACCGCGTTACTGACATGCATCGACGAGCACTAATCCACTTCCAAGCTTCAGGATGTGTAACCATCTGGCCTGCCTTGCAATAATGTAAGTAACGGCTGCCAGTGGGTGAACATATCCGATGACCTTTTGCTTGGCAAGGGCCTTTTGGCGTGCATTGTCATTGCGTCATTGCGCTGAGCATGGGAAGCCTTGATCTTCTCGTGCGCTTTACGCGGTTCGGTCCCTCTGTTGTACAGCAAATGGAGGTATACGCCCCTCTTCAACAGTATAAGGTCGAGTAGAAGCGTGAGCGTATCATGTTCTACGTAGGGATCTGCAAACGCAAGACATTTGTTCTGTGATTGTTTTCAGTGCACGCCTCCGCAGGTCGAAGGGGTAGACGGCACTAACGCACTGCTCGAGGCGCAAGTTGTAGGCGGATTCGTAGACGATATAGAGATGAGATATTGGCTGTGCACAAGTAATGCAGATGGCCATTGGAAAAGTTGATCGTTGTGGTCAATTATTGCTTAGTGTGAGAAGTATTTCTTTTTCGCCTTGTCCCATGCGCCGGTATCACGTATGGCTTGAACTGCCAGTGAGCCTTCGGTTTCAACATATTCGTAAAACGATGTACATTTTTTGGACCGGGATTTGAAGACTATGACCGCTCACATACTATTCCATGACCACTCACTAGAAGCGTTCTCTTGCCCAGTTTACTCACGCGCAATGCTAAGGTGACTGTCAGGTCAGTGGCTATTCCGTCTCGTGTCGAAATGATGCTATCATGGAGTTACCGCCTGACGCACTCTCGTGGGCTGTAGTCTGAGGACACCTCCTGGCTGTATTTTCTTTCTTATCTGATATTTTCTCCTCGCGCATCAAGGTCCCCAGTTACTCACTAGTCATCTTCCGTAGACATACCGTCGGGTTCAAGAGTGTTGATTGACATACCGGATTCCTTTGGTGAGTAGTGTGCCCCTCTTCTCACTCAAACGATGCGTTTTACACGTATCCGCGCATAGAATAAGCACTAATTTCAACATAATAATTGGCCGACATCGCACAGCCAGTGGTGGTAACACAATCACACCCTTAGGCTATGAAGGGGAACATTGCTTTCCTCCCTTTGGGATAAGCATTTCCGAACTCCCTCTTGTATGCAGCGTGTTTCTTCGCAGCCCAGACGTACATCTGTCCGGTAGACACGATCAAGAAACCATAGGCTTTGTGCTCCGCGTCAGAGAAAGTCTAGATGCTGGAAGAGACCTTACCTGTCCAACTTCCGGTCATCCAAGCGACGGAGAACCATGCAAGACTTTCAAAGAAGTAGTTTGGGAAAGACACGAGCGAGAACCCGTATCCTTGAGGAATAGCGCGTTTGCGGGACCCAGTCGGACGAATGTTGCGGAGCGTGATGTGTGTGATCAAATTGGATACCTCCGCGAACTTATTTGCGAGAAGGCGTGAAGCAACCAAAGTCGTGAAAAGAGAGGACTCACTGCCCAGACTGCGGTACAGGCCCAGATGAAGACGGGGTCGTTCCGGGACGTGCCACGAATATATGGGGACATTGCAGAGTACTGGGGGCCGTAAATTGCCAGTGCAAGGAAGAGTCCTATACACGTTTCGGTTGTGAACTATGAACTTGACTGAACTGTAGAAGATGCACGTACCACTACCGATATGATAATGGGCTGAACTATTCAAGGTGATGAACGGGGGCATACAAAGTGAAATGAAAAGCACTCACTTTTTGAAAATATTCATCAGTGGCATGGTGTCATGAGAAAAGCGGTGGATGCTAGCGAATAATTTTAGCTACATACGCGTGAATATGGTCGAATGACCCACAAAAGTGTTTCGAACTCGCGCTTTGCGAAGTGTATCATGACAAGCGCATACACGAATCTGTCTGTCGCATAAATACCTGCAAAGAAGAAGAGTAAAAAATGCGGACCGCTGCAGCATGCTGTGGTAAACTGGACCGCCCCAGATGTATTCGGGGAAGTGATAAAATATGGGGTGTATCACGAGTGGGCCAGCCTTTTCGGTCGCGTCAGCATCTATTCACGAAGGAACCACCCTGACGCGTCGACCCACGTATTCGACCAAAAAGACCGTCTTCCAGTTGATCTGGTGGCCGAGATCCTTGACGGACAACTCAGCCCCATCCTCAACCCCCGCATCGACTAATTTAACCTCATCGTTGAGAGCGTTTTTGCTGTCCTTGAGAGTGATTTTTTGACGTGCAGGGTAGAACTAGAAGGCATTCAAGGTTATACAATGTGAGGCCGACATTGAGGCCAAACTCGGACTCACTTTGGGGAATTTTTTAGCAATGGCGGCCTTGACGTCGCCTATTGTCGCGTCTTGGGGCTCTTTTTCTGGGATGTCGAACCGACTTGGAAGCCCACGAGCGATAGAGATGGGCTTTCCTGCTGACTCCACTATAACTGAGACCATGATTGGAGCAAAGTAGGTACACGTCAACGGAACCGATCGGACGGCTGAACCGGCAACTGAACCGGCAACTCACAACAGACCTCTTTGAGTTTGACTGCCACTCTCTAGCATCTTGGGCAGAATCCATGCTGTCGCTCGTCTCCCGCAGTGCCAGGTATTCCCTACATGGATTCAGCCGGTCCGCTCAAGCCAGTAGGTCCATCTCAGGCCTGAGGCCTCAACTAAGAAAATGACAACTGGCTGATGGAAAGCAACAGGTCGAGCGTTCTCTGGAGTATCCTCAGTTGAATTGGAGTATGATGCCTATGTTCCATCAAATGGCAACAAGACCGACCGACCCCTTGTTATTCTTCACGGATTTTTGTGAGCGCTTCGCTGTTAACTCTCTTCTGCAGCTAGTCGATCGAAGGATCTGTCTTACAGTGGATCCAAGAGGAATTGGCAATCTCTCTCCAAGGCATTCGCGCGTGACCTCGAACGTCCTGTATATGCACTCGTGCGCAGCCACTAGTCCTTTACGCAGCCAATCGCGTGGAGTGACACGAAGCCCTATAGGACCTCCGGAATCACGGCTCTTCTCCGCACGTCCGACCCATGACCTATACTTACATGGCTGCGGATGTCCTCGATTTTTGTCATAGACTATCTTTATCAAATATGTCCCTGCTCGGACATTCCATGTACGTTGCTGTCTCCTCGCGCGGACGTTGTCTCATGCCTATTCAAAAGGGGTGGAAAAGTTGCCATGACGTTTGCTCTCAACCCAGAAATGCCCTCTGAGCTTCTAAAGGCTCTCATCGTGTCCGACATCGCTCCCGTACGCGCCAAAGCGTCTGCCGAAACCGTTGCGCACATCCAAGGCATGGAGGAAATCGAAGCCAGCAACATTTCTTCTCGTAAGCAGGCCAACGAAATTTTAGAGAGATATGAAAAGGTACCCATCTCACTACTCATCACTACTCGGAGACTCACTGGAGTCCCAGGATCCCAATGTCCTTGCGTTTTTATTGACTAACCTAAACGCTAGTCAATCGCCATTTAAGTTTAAGATACCGATAGATATACTGAAAGAGGGGAGACCCGAGATCGAATCATTTCCCTACATTCCCGGTGAACGAGCATGGAATGGACATGCACTATTTGTCAAAGGGTCGAAGAGCAAGTAAGTTGCAACTCTGCACATTAATCATGTGTTTCTGATAGTGGTAGATTCATCAATCGGCGCAACAAGCCATTCATAAAGGACTTTTTCCCCGAGAGCACCATTGCAGAACTTGATACTGGGCACTGGAGTGAGTCTACGCATGTCGTATGCCTATAATTGCTGACTCTTTGTATAGTCCACGCAGAGAGGTAAGAGTACACGACATGGCGTGCCCCCAGTGATTCTGATCTCTCGCTTCCAGGCCCAACGAGTTCAAGAGACTTGTAGTAGATTTTGTAAAACGCTAGAACCGATGCCTTGAACTGACAAACTACATTACTCTGACCGCCATTTATTTACAAGATCACTCAAGGCAACACAGCTGAGGTCAAACTATCCAGCTGACAGGTAATAGCGCACGCTTCACTTTGCATTTGGCTTCCCTTTCCCGTTCGGAGCAAACGGAGGGACAGCACTACCAGTGGCCTCAATATCCCTTGTTACTCTTTCGGTTGCGAAAATAGTCGGAGTGGGTGGGGAGTCCTCTACACTGGTCGATGCTTGCGCAGGGTTTAACTCCAAATAGTTGATCCTGTGAGGAACAAAGTCATCATTGTGAAACAAGGTCAGTACTGAAGCTATGGCTAACCACTTGAGCATCGTATAGAAGGCCACTCCAAGCAGAGAACCCAGAAACGGACCAACCCAATACTGTGGGCCAAACAAGGGTTTGCGAAATGACCCACGAGGTTTAGTAATAACTGGACGTACCACCCAATGCTTGGAGTGCCCTGGAAAATTGAAACCAGTAACGACTGCAGGACCAAATGCACGAGCGGTGTTCATGCACGCGCCAGTGTAGAAAACAGCGAACCTGACCATGGTGACTGAGTTTCTCATACCCCTGAGTCCTAGCGAGGTAGCTAACGTACAGGTGCCCGACAAACAACGTCAGCCCGATGCCAATCTATACCATTCACTGTTAGCTACCCGACTCAAGGGAAAATGAAGAAACTTTACAGGAGCAAACGGCGTGGCGGAGTGCTTCTCGGCGGCTAGCATGAGGACGGCGATGACCAATGCAGCCGTGATGAACATCTCCATGAACACACCCTGCGCCGAATTTATCCCCTGCTGCAAGAACGTGCTAGAAAAGCATGAAACGATCAGCCATGCCTGGTTCCAAACAAACTCGAATGTTCGCACTTGATGCTGAGCGGACCGGGGGTTAGACCGTATACAATCGCGGATGCAGTGATCGCCCCCACCATCTGGGCGATGCAGAACAAGACGAATCGAACGGGACCAACGACGCCAACGAGGAAGAGCGCCAGCGTGATGTTTGGGTTAAACAGTCCGCCTGTGACGCGATAGAACAGCCAAGCGGTGACAAGGAGACTGAACCCCATGGACGTCGCAATGTAGAGCGTATGCTCGACGGTGGACCCGCTTTGGAGTGACTCGCCTGTTGCAGCTTGTATACCGCCGAGACCGAGAAGGAAGAAAAAGGTCGTCCCGACAAACTCGATGGCCGCCGCTTTCGCGTCTATGGAGAATGACCTGAAGAGACGCTGCGAACTCCAGTATGATAGTTTCGACTCGGACATGTTGGTGGATCGGTTTGGGTGGTCAGCCGATGCGAAGATTGACGGCCCGAGATTGGGAGGGTGACAGTACACATCATGGAGCTTCGCAAGTTGTATTTGGGCTTGATAACAGCGATGACCTTGTATGCCTTACCCCCAAATTGACACTCTGAGTAGCAATACTGTACATCGTTCAGCTGACAAGATCTCGCTGTCAAGCGCCGAACCTCTGGTGCGTCGGACCTGGCGCTGGGGCTTTGCAGCGTTCACAGAACAACTCCCAGAGCATATCCACTGGCAGGCTTGCTCGCTGTATTTGATAGCAGAAGATGCAGAGTTGGAGGCAAAAGGACTGGGCGCCTAACATCAAACGAGAGATTGAAAATCGCGCCTTCGATTGTCCGCTTAGACCTCGTCGCTCTTGCCGGTGCCCTCCCGCTGTCAATGGATGGACTCTGCACCTTTGTGAGCCCCACAACGGTACCGTATCCCGTTCGTGCAAATTCAGAGCCTCAGTTTAGTGGACCCTCGGCCCCCCGTTGCCCGCTCAATCAAATACGCCACATGCTCTTGGCCAATACGTATTTACTTTCCGTAAATACTCTTTGAAAGTTTGCCACGTAGCTCTCGTAGCTTAAACAAAACTCGAATTCAATGCACACAGCAACGTGAAACACGTCGTCCTAACCATTTGGGGCTCT
>JBBPTC010000653.1:0-13420 GCA_038093955.1 Boletus albobrunnescens
ATAAATCACCAGGAGATGGCAGTCTTGTCCTCCTGGAGTTTTCCCAACAACAGCTAGTGCTTGGCTCACATCTAGTACTCTTTCCAACCCAAACAACTAGCTCTTAAGTGAGTTGGTCGTTTCAGATGGTGGCAGTAGTAGAGCAGGCCATTGTTATAATGCCAGTCTGTTTTGGTGGTAGTTGGAAAGGCAGAAAAGCCATCATGGAGGGCCTGTAGCTGTTTCTCCATGAGAGGGTCAGTGATAGAGGGGTGTTTGATCTGATTGGAGAGATCAAGATCGAGTTTGCAGATGAAGGCATTTGATAAGAGGATGACATCCTCATTGTCGTCAGTGGTGTCGGAGGTATCTTTCCTGGAAAAGGCATCTGTGGAACCCATTTGGGTATCTGGGAGATGGTGGAAGATTAAGTCGTAGTCTTGGAGGGTAAGGAGCTATCTGGCCTGTCGACAAGAGAGCTTTCATGGATCTTTGAAGTAGGTAAGGTTTTTGTGATCAGTGAGAATAGTTACAGGATGTTCTGTTCTGGTGAGGTAGTGTCGCCATTCTCCTAGGGCACGAATGACTGCTAGTTATTCTCTGTCATAGATGTCATAATTATGTTCAGCAGGGGAGAAAGTTCTTGAGTAATAGGCACAGGGGTGGAGATCCCCATTTCTGTCTTTTTGCATTAGTATGGCTCTAGAGGCAATGAGGGAGGCGTCAGTCATAACATAAAAAGGTAAGGAAGTATTTGGCATTCAAAGGACTGGTTGGGAACAAAATGCCTTTTTAAGATATTAAAAGGCAGTTTCTTGGTCGTTCCCCCAATGCCAGGGGGTACTAGCCTTTGTGAGATCTAGGATTGGCTGGGCATGTTGGGAGAAGTTTAGGATAAACTTCCAGTAAAAGTTACAGAATCCAATAAAGAATTGGACTCCTTTGACTGTTTTCAGGGGATCCCATCCCTGAATGGCTTTTAGTTTTGTTAGGTCCATCTTGATTAGTCCATGGTGGATGATCATTCTGAGAAACTCTACTTCCTCCACATTGAAGTGGCATTTTTCTAATTTTATCCCAAGATGGTTTTCCTGAAGGCATTGCAGTATCCATTTTGTTCATTTGCAAAGTTCCTGTAAGGTGGTGGCATGGATAAGTGTTACAGTTATCGTCTGACTACGAGTCGGACATACAACTTGCTCTGCGGAGCTCGAACCCGAACACCTCACGTGACGGATCCTCCACGTGACTCTACCTCCCGACACCTCCATACGACAAGTCGTATGATAACCCACAGCGTCTCTAGTGTCGCCGACACACTAGCAATACCCAACGACTGGAGCTCGTCAGCTCATCCGCTCCCTCGCGATAGTGGACCCTTGTCCATATCGCTCGTCCTCTTCTCGCATACGCCGGGCCTTGCTCTCTGGCCTACGGAACCACCTACAGCCCTCACCCATTGCCTCCGCTATTCCCATAACTGTCCCTATGGGAATACACGCCATCGATCTCCAGATCTACACCGCCTATGGAACCCCGATATCGCACAGCCTCACGGCTCCCCGTTCTCCCCATCAGGGAACACTGTCTCACGGGTACCCAACGGAGTCACAGCCTTTGCGGCTCTCCGTCTCTAGATCAGGAATCACAGCCACACGGCTCCCCGATATCCTAGTAAGGATATATGACGTATGACGGAACTCCGATGAGTTCCTTTTATCTTTCATCTCACTCCATGGATCTTCCTTCGATTTCCAATATCCATGGAGGCTGTACTCGCGGAACCCCGACGGGCTTCCGCTTATTCCGTTCACCTTATTTAGGACTGGTGCCGCACGGACCAGTACTTCCTTATTGAGGCGCATAGCCACACCTCTCTTAGTATATAATCTAGCCACTGTAGTTGATCAAGCCCTAAGCTTGATCTACGCAATATCAGCGTAACCACCTCAGTGTAATAACTCGACCTAAGCCCTTGCCCTAGGAGGTGACCTAGTGTCTGCCTAGGGAAGGCAACTACTTGAATATATCTCGTTGCCGTCGATATACGGCTCATCATTGATAACGTCTGCCTTGCCGCAACCCATCATAAGAATAGGAGGAACCTCTCCGAGTTCGGGTCCACGACCGTAGGAGAACTCTTGCCACAGAGTCTCTTAGTTAGCAAGAGCGGAGTTACGCAACCTGCGTCATTTGTAATTGACACCGTTACAAAAGATCAAGCTTTTCCCTACTCCCTACTGTCACGTAGAAGGAGTCACCCAACCCCCCCGAACTCTTGCTACCCCACTAGACGAGCAAGGGATGAGCCGAAGAAGAGTTCTACTTGGGATTCTTGAAGGAAGATAGGAGATAAAGTACGCTATCCTCACCACTCTTCAAGTCCAATACTAGGAGAACGCTACGGGAATCAAGTTCCCATGAACACGAGAAAACCTGGATAACGAAGGACCAGAAGGATATCTCGTCGACTATCATCCACCAATGAAGTCGAACTTAATTCAAAAGAACAGATCGTCGCATGGGGAATAGCAGACCATGGACGAGAGAAGGAACTTTTCCTTCAAACTGCGACTGACTAGGAGAAGTCCTAGAATAAAGAATCACTCGGGGAACTGGACATCCAAGGGGCAGCGCAAGACCCCAACCATACGAGAATACCTAGGAGAAAGAAGAAATCTCCCAGAAGGGCGAAGACCGGACAATTTGACTACTTGGGTAACGAAGGACCAAGGAACTAATAAACTCTATCAGGGAAGTCAACTATTGGATAACGAAGGACCAATGACTTCAAAACGAGTCCGGTCAAATACGAGAACTCTCAAGAAGAGAGGATGGCAAAAAAATACAGACTCGCCTGGGCAACGAAGGACCAGGGAGGTAACCATCAAATAAAAAGGAAAGCCCAGGACCCCCCCGCCTGGCACAAGACAAATAACTCGGATACCAAGATAATGAAGGACTTGGATCAACCCATCAAATAAAGAAGAAAGCCCAGAATCCCCACCTGGCACAAAACGGATAAATCGGATGCCAAGATAACGAAGGACTTGGATCAACACAACGACACACCACCGAGGAAACAAAGACTCGGGACAGCCAAACAACAACGCTAGGACGACACGTCGCACACCCACGACGATAAACGGGAATCTACTACCATTGGTAGCCAATGGCGGGACTAGCACCCGACCCACGCTATATAGCAGATATCACGCTGCGCATACGGTCGTCCGCCGTAGAAATATGGATAACGTTGTTCTCCCCATAGTGCACTAGGGGGCATATTAGCAGAGCGCCAGAGGCTGCTACGTAAGACGAACCGATAACGTCTACTGTTCACGTGATTACAGTGATTGTCACGTCGTTTCGCTTCACGTATGAAGTAGAGGAATTGGGAACTCCTCATCTACCCCGATAAACAAATAGGAAAAGATCGACAACATCACCTCCACAGCGACTCCGGCAGGAGTATAAACTGCACTTTCCACAGCGAGTCCGACACGACTATAAACTGTATCTCCTCCACAGCAACTCCGGCAAGAGTATAAACTACACTACCCCACGACGAGTCCGGTATGACTATAAACTACACCTCCTTCACGACGAGTCCAGTATGACTATAAACTACACCTCCTTCACGACGAGTCCAGCATGACTAGAAACTACATTCCTCCCACGACAAGTCCGGCATGACTATAAACTACATCCCTCCACGACAAGTCCGGCACGACTATAAACTACATCCCCTTCACGGCAAGTCCGGCATGACTATAAACTACATCCCTCCACGACGAGTCCGGCACGACTATAAACTACATCCCCTTCACGGCAAGTCCGGCATGACTATAAACTACATCCCTCCACGACGAGTCCGGTACGACTATAAACTACATCCCCTTCACGACGACTCCGACATGAGTATAAACTGTATCCTCCATCGACGAACTGGTCCTAACAAATAGGACAGACGAAGACATCTACTCGAAAGAGTGAGGGAAGGGCAAACTGTGCGAACAATCTAGGATAAGCGGCTACAAGCCACCTAGGGACCTTAGCTGGGACACCCAACCCGATCCTCTCAAGAGGAAGACTCTTCTGGAAGAATAGGATGAATATGCAATATACCCTACTCGCATATTCCTACATCCACCAACGACATCGCAGACCCAGACTACGTTATGAGTCGCCACCGGTCTTCTTCGATCTCTGCTACTTATCATCCACCAGGGCAGTCTCACCGAAGCTGCCAATATACCTCACCGGACCCGAGATCGACCATTCTTCCACTAGACCAACATGTCCAGGTATAAAACTGCCTCAGTATAGGAAATACCGAGGACCCACTTGATCGACCGGCAAGTCTTTAAAACTGCACTCTTGATGAAAAGACCGGAAAGTCTGTAAACTACCCGATCATCACCTCAGATCACCAATCGGCCTCCTCCCCCTCCTGAACCCTGCCTGGGACCCGTCAGCCTAACAGGAGGTGCTCTACTTGCTACCTGTTAGCAAGGAATACCCATGGATTCCCCTCTCCTCTTCCGCCCGCCGGCCCTTTGTATGATATCAGGATATGGTACTCCTGAAGCCTACTTGGGGGGTAAATTTCCCCTTTAGCAAAGAAATCGATCCGGAACCGACCGGACACACCGAAAAACAAGATCTAGATAAGGCCTAGGTCTAAGAAGAATAGATGAAGAAAGAAAGTAAGACGAATGGATTTCCCTTACTCCGGACAAGAACCAGATCCGCCACTCCCATCCCCCACGATGAAAAACTAGAGACCCTCTCTCCCCTTCTGGAACGAGTCCATAGAAAAAGAAGTGACAACTCCCTGAACCACATGAAGAACGCTATGAACGAAGTCCACCCCGTCTCCCAAAAAGAGAACGCTTCCGAAATAGTCCACCCCGTCTTCTGGAAACAATATTCCCCCGAACGAATGAAACTCAACCGAGGAAGTGGTGTATACCTGCCTCAACCGAGAAGCTTTCGCCTTCCTATACTAACCGACTTCACTTCTGGACCGCTATGTCCAAAAACTAGACCGATAGACCGTCATGTCTATAAACTGAATCTCGATAGACCGTCATGTCTATAAACTGAATCTCGATAGACTGACAAGTCTATAAACTAAGTCCTGATAGACCTCTATGTCTTAAAACTAGGTCAAGCGACGCACCTACAAACCGACTATTCCCCCATCTCTCCCTCGAGATTGAGAAACAACTCCTCTCTTACGGAGGTTTGCACAGTCAATGCCAAAAGAATACGAGTCTATCAAAAGTATCTCCCCGCCTACCTTCCCCCGCGTCTAGAAGACCACTATGACTATAAACTAGGTCTTACCTTCCGGGAAACCAACCGGAAACTTTGGAAAGGCTGAAACGCCTCTAAACTATCTGACGAATCTCAAACGATGCTATCTCCCCACCCCGAAAGAACGCTGCTGAAGAAGGTCTACCCCGTCCTCTTTGAGGAACGCCTTTGACAACGGTCTACCCCGTCTTTCGTACCGACTAGAGTTGCGACGAAATCGTCGAACTCTCCCTAACGTCAAGGATCCCCTCTCCATCTCAGGAAGTGATTTTTATCTGCCTGAGCGTGGAGAGCCCTAGACCTCTACCTGCCGAAGCATCTCCCAGAGACCGCTAAGTCTATAAACTGGATCTCTGGATCAGGAAAGTAACCTGATGGACCGAAAAGTCTTGAAACTACCATCTTACCTCTGGGACCGACCGGAACCAACGATCTTTGACAAAAGAAAACCCTCGACAACCGCTAGGTTGGAAAACTGGCTAAACGACACTCCTCCTCCCCGACCCCTTCCATTCTGGAAACAACGTGCACTCCAAAGTCACTGAGGAATACTCTCGCCGACTTAGGGTTCTCACTTCAAACGGAGGTTCGTATATCGATGCCGCAAGAAAGGGAACATACTCCGAGTTTCCCCTCTCTCCTACCGAAACACCCACGTGTCTTGAACGTCCGCCACGACAATAAACTGGATCTCCGACCTTCTCGTCGCCAAAAACCGAGAACTAAGATCTAGAAGAAATTCGAGATCTACGCCCACCGACGTCCGCCATGACGATAAACTGGATTTCCTGACCTTCATGTCACAAAACTGAGAAACGCGATCTAGAAGGAACTTCGTTCTCTAGATCTACAACAACCGATGTCCTCTACGACATTAAACTGGATCCAGCCGACCATGCTCGAAGAATGGAAAGCACTCAGACCACCACGTCAGTAAACTGGGCCATGGAGGAATACCTAGAACCTCCACCTCTCGCTGGCTGTCCGCAAGGACAATAAACTAGGATAAAATCAAGAAAATAAAAACGAAAAAGAAACAAAAGAAGTCAACGATCGGACTAAAAGAGTCCTTTCACCCCGATCCTGGAAGGGAACACACCTAGGATCTCTAGAACGAACAGCAGGACCGAAATGTCCGAAAACTACTACCCTGTCTCGGAAGGGAACAATCCCGAGATCATCAATCTTCGAAGGACCGAAATGTCCACAAAAAACTATTCTATCATCTAGGAAGGGACCTTCCCCTAGATACCCGAGAAGACCGAAAGCGTCTATAAACTATCACGTCTCAAATAAGGATATAGGCATTACCCCTCTAGGGCAAATAAGACCTACGACAAGAACAGGACGATCTGATCGCAGGAAGGACTCCCTGGATCTACCGGAGATGTCCGAAAACGACATTAAACTATTCTCGGATACCCGACATCTAGATCTGCAAGCCGAAACTTGAAACCCCGCATTCGACTTCCCGCTACTCCTTTAGGAAAGGGGCTAGAAGATATAAAACGCAGAATAAACGGGAAGAGACAAGTCCAACAACGTCTCACTCCGACCGACACCCTCCACAAAACGATGAGTTTCTTCGAACAGACCATGCCACTCACTCTCGCTATCATGGCCGCCCTCATCGCCATCCTCGTCTCCGATATTGTCATAGTGATCATGTCAACGATCATTATTATCCTCGTCGACATCTCTCTTCTTATCGAAAGAGGGATATAATCACCACTCTCGGAATGAGTCCCATGGTACCTGAAGACTCTAAACTCTGGGTAGCCCGTCCCATGATGCTAAGGACGAGTAAACATTGGCAATCCGTCCATTTAGAGAATAAAGACGAAAAACTTAGAACTCGATCCTGGAAACCCCTCCTTCCCCAACGATAACCGACACTCTCCCTTGTCTCACCTCTGCCGAAGTATGGAAAGACCCAGCCGAGTACCAGCGAACCTCGCAAAAGGAACTTCATCCCTTCAAAAAAAGAAAGACTTGAAGAATTAGGAGATAGTGTTCAAGTGAAGGCACTTGAATGCTAGGAAGGGGCTAATGTTACAGTTGTCGTCTGACTACGAGTCGGACATACAACTTGCTCTGCGGAGCTCGAACCCGAACACCTCACGTGACGGATCCTCCACGTGACTCTACCTCCCGACACCTCCATACGACAAGTCGTATGATAACCCACAGCGTCTCTAGTGTCGCCGACACACTAGCAATACCCAACGACTGGAGCTCGTCAGCTCATCCGCTCCCTCGCGATAGTGGACCCTTGTCCATATCGCTCGTCCTCTTCTCGCATACGCCGGGCCTTGCTCTCTGGCCTACAGAACCACCTACAGCTCTCACCCATTGCCTCCGCTATTCCCATAACTGTCCCGATGGGAATACACGCCATCGATCTCCAGATCTACACCGCCTATGGAACCCCGATATCGCACAGCCTCACGGCTCCCCGTTCTCCCCATCAGGGAACACTGTCTCACGGGTACCCAACGGAGTCACAGCCTTTGCGGCTCTCCGTCTCTAGATCAGGAATCACAGCCACACGGCTCCCCGATATCCTAGTAAGGATATATGACGTATGACGGAACTCCGATGAGTTCCTTTTATCTTTCATCTCACTCCATGGATCTTCCTTCGATTTCCAATATCCATGGAGGCTGTACTCGCGGAACCCCGACGGGCTTCCGCTTATTCCGTTCACCTTATTTAGGACTGGTGCCGCACGGACCAGTACTTCCTTATTGAGGCGCATAGCCACACCTCTCTTAGTATATAATCTAGCCACTGTAGTTGATCAAGCCCTAAGCTTGATCTACGCAATATCAGCGTAACCACCTCAGTGTAATAACTCGACCTAAGCCCTTGCCCTAGGAGGTGACCTAGTGTCTGCCTAGGGAAGGCAACTACTTGAATATATCTCGTTGCCGTCGATATACGGCTCATCATTGATAACGTCTGCCTTGCCGCAACCCATCATAAGAATAGGAGGAACCTCTCCGAGTTCGGGTCCACGACCGTAGGAGAACTCTTGCCACAGAGTCTCTTAGTTAGCAAGAGCGGAGTTACGCAACCTGCGTCATTTGTAATTGACACCGTTACAATAAGAAGGTCATCCATATAGATGAGGATCCATCCTTCGTTCTTTGCCCACTGGAAGATCCAATCCATAAAGGCCTGGAAGGTTGCTAGGGAGTTGCACATTCCAAAGAACATGACAGTTGGTTGGAAAAGACCAAAGGGAGTAATGAATGCTGCCTTCCAGAGGTCTTTTTTTTGATGTGGATATTGTTATATCCCCACCGGATATTGAGCTTGGTGAAGTACTTGGCCTCTTTTAGTTGATCTATGAGGTCGGAAATGAGAGGAAGGGGGTAGGCATTTTTTATAGTATGTTTGTTTAGGTAGCGATAGTCTTGGCAGGATCAGAGAGATCTGTCTTTCTTTGGAACAAAGAAAACTGGAGAAGCTTGGGGTGAATTTGATGGGGTGATCTGTCCTGCAGCTAGGTGTTCTTTTATGAAAGCCTTGCAGGCTTCTTGTTCTTTTGGATTCAAAGGGTAGGCTTTTGCCACTCTTGGAGTGAACTTCGAATTGAGGTCTATTCCATGGTCAAATTGCCTACTTGGAGGGAGAGGTCCTCCCTCCTTCTTTGTGAAGACATCCATGTACTCCTAGTATTTAGGTGGGATCTCCACTTCTCGTTTTTGGGTTTCTTGTACAATTGTTGTGGAGATGGTGGTTTTCTTGATTCGTATTTCGTTTGTGAATTAGTAGTGCCCTTGGTCTATGCAGTTTCTCCACCAGTGGTTACTTCTTTTCCTTAACTTAGAAACTTGACATTTGTTAAGGTATGGATGTATTCTTCCTCTGGTTGTTTTCCTTGCTCATTCGAGTGGTCAGGGATTTGGATTTTCCCATTTGACCAATCTATGGTGGGATTTGTTTTGCAAAGCCAGGGTAACCCCAAGATGACGTTGTCCTTTCCACAATTGATTACGAGAAAGTCTCGTAATTTCTTTCGTTCCCTGATAACCAAAAGAAGAGAGGTCTTTTTTCTTATTAGGCCATTATGATTTGCAGTTCCATTGGCATTGGTAGCTTTTAGGGGTTTCTTAAGTCAGGAGGTTGGTAGTTTGTATACTTCTACCATGGCCCAGTCGATGAAGCATCCTGTTGCTCTGCTGTCAATGAGGGCTAGGGTGTCGATGATTTTTGTTTTTGTTCCTGGTGCACAAAGTTGAATAGGAATGTTCATTGACATACTTCATGCACTGGATACAAATACAGGAGAGACTGTAAGAGAGTGAGAAGGAAGAAATGACATCGACTCATTCTTTCTTGTCAAAAATCCTTGTGTTTAGCCTTCCATTCTTTGGTAGCCTTTAGTCCTTTGTGGAGAGGGCTTTCTTTAATATTGCATTTGTAAAGAAGGGTTGCTTCTTCATTAGGATCTTCTTCCTCTTCCTCCTCTTCCCAAGAGAGGAGGGAGTATTTGTTTGCTGGATCCAATTTGATTTTGGCAATAGGTCTATCTTCTTTGCTTTCCTTTTCTTTGGTTTCGTCAAAGGCAGTTTTCAGGATCTTCATGGCTGCCTGTTGATTGTCTCCTCTCAAGATGGAAAGATATTCTTGTAACTCTCCTTCAATAGACATCCCTTTTTCTTGGGGGCAATTTGGTGTTCTTCCTCTAGGGAATTTCCTTCCCTGGTTACTTCCTCCCTTCCTATAATTTGAGGTGTGGTTGGTAGACCTGCATCCTACTTTGTGGCATACAAAGCATTTATTGGCTTTGATATGTTTGCTTCTTTGGGCGGACATGAGGTAGACTCTATCCACGTCCATGGCATTTGGGTCTCCTCTTCCCCTAGAGTTGTAGGAGGGGATATTCCCTTTCCCTTTCCAGATCCTCAATGTGATGAAGTTGTTGATTGAACAAGGTGGTTTTGTCTATCCATCCCTTTAAGGTAATGGGGAGAGTTTCACAGCAGAGGACCATTTTGATGAGGGAGGGGTGTACTCCTCAAACAAACCATTCAATTAAGGCCTTTTCATTCATAATTCCACATTTCTCAGATAGAAGTAGGAAGGTAGAAATAAAGGACTCGAAGTTTCCCCTCTTTCCTTGCTTTAGTTGGTGAGTTGTATTCTTGCCTTTGCTGCTGTGTCATATGGTGCAAAAATTTACGCAAAGCGTTTGGTAATGACATTAAATGTCTTTTCTTCAGCAGGCACTTGATTGTTGGCTAGTTTCATTAGCCATCCTTCTGTGAAAGATCTTCCTCTTCCTTTGCTCATCTTATTTAGAAGAGTGAGCAATTTAGTGATGTCGGTGAAAAGAGTCTGGTTGATTTGGAAGTATGCTTTCATGGCTAAGAGCCATCTGTTGGCATCCCCTGGTTCCCCTAAGAAATCTTCTAGAAGTCCTGCTTTGATTTCTCCTGCCATTTCTTCTTCTTCTTCTCCCGTGCATGGTTCTATGAACTGTTCTTCTTCTTCTGCTCTGATTGATGACCCCAGAAGTTCTGTGGGATGTTCTGGAAAAAAAAAACTCTAGAAGGAAGTCCAAGGGTTTTCCTAGTTTCCTGTTTTCTCTTGCTAGTGCAAGTTGGTGTTCCTTATATTTACGACGGTATTCCTCATCAGAATATTTGTCAGGTTTATAGGCAAATCAAGGATACTGTTGATGTAGGTTAGAGAAATCAGGGAGAGCAAACTGGAAGGGAGATGATGATGCAGAGTCGGGGAGTCCGTATCGGTGAGACGTGATGTGATATTGTTATCCTCTACATGGTGGTAGAGGTATGGGGAAAAGCTAGTTCTTTTGTAATGTGGAAGCATAGTTCTGGTGATTCTGGTGGTTCCAATGTTCCAATGGTTTCCAAGAGTTCCAGGATGTCAGCAGTCACAGGGACACTTCTGACAGAGAGGAACTTGAGCAGACACACAAGGTCACTTCTCAAGGTCTTCTGGAGATCTCATAGAAACTACACTTGATTGCATAGAACTAGCTTAAGGCTATAGTACATGGGCGTCTGGTATATATACTGGTATAGGGGTAGGGCTGTGTGTCAAGAAAGGTAGTATGGAGATGGAGCTCCGTATCTACAAAAGTAATCAGAATCCCAAAGGTATTCCATATTCTACCTATTCTACTCAGAAGGAGTGGAACTTCATTTATACTAAATGGGTCAGCATTGGTATCGTCCAAAAGGAGTCACAGGACTCTGTACATAGCCATATCATATCTGGGTAGATGACAAGACATCTGGATTATAAGAGAAACCCATAAGGAGAGATGAGACATCTATATCAAGAGAGGGAAAAGGGGGATAAGGTGTTCCAAGGGCATGGGAAACTCGGAAGGGCAGAAGTGGAAGTGTTTCAGAACCTTTGGAAAGATTGGAACAACTGGAATGACACTAGAAAGAGGAAACAGAGTCCCAAGGGCGGTCCCAAGTGGGAGCCCATTCAGAAGTATAGTAAAATGGAGAAAATAAACTAGATAAGTCCCAAGGCTCACCCTCTAATCATAACATTAGTCACGAAAGGATTCTCTCAAGTAGAGGGAGTCGATTTCGACCACATCTTCTCCCCAGTTGTAATATTTGAGACTGTGTGGCTTATGCTTGCACTCACAGCCTTAGAAAACTGGCACATCGAAGCACTCAATGTTCAAAGTGCCTACTTATATGGCAAACTAAAAGAAGAGATTTACATGACCCAACCAGAGGGATTTACTGTCCCAGAGCAAGAGCACAAAGTGCTCCGCTTATTGTGTGCCCTCTATGGCCTTAAACCAGCCGGATTAGTCTGATGGGAGACTCTCAACGAGTCTATGAAAGATCTCAGCTTTGAACATCTGAAGTCTGATGCTGGTATCTTCCTCTTCCAGAAGAAAGGCACCAATGTAGTGGTTGCCATCATCTATGTAGATGATGTCCTGTTCTATGGCCCTAACAAGGCCATTGTAAACGAAGTAAAGGGCACTTTCATATGCAAGTAGGAATGCAGGAACTTACATAGGCCCTGCAAAGGAGTTTCTACATATGTGAATCTGCCAGGAAGGCACCAAGATCATAATTGATTAGTGCACCTATCTTGAAAAAGTCCTAGAGCATTTTCAAATGCAGAATGCCAGAGTCGCCCCCACACCTTTGCCCCAGGGGTACTATCCTTAGAATTACAATGGTCTAGTTGACCCAGAATTGCAATCTCATTTCCAACAGGTGATTGGATTCCTATTATACATTACACTTGGCACTCGTCCAGATGTCACCTATGCTATGACTGCCCTCTCTCAGCATGCTGCCCATCCTTTGCAGGAGCATCTTAATAAGGCATTATACATTTGCTGATATCTATTTGGGATACGTAATTACTCCCTTGTATTCAATGGTGCTTCTCAGGCTGGCCTAATCGCATATACCAATTCTGACTGGGTATCCGATCCCAATACCCATTGCTCTCAGACTGGCTGGTTCATTAAACTAGCAAATTGCATCTTCAGCTGGCAGTCACGTCAACAAAGTCACATTGCCTATTCTTTCACAGAAGCTGAATACGTTGCACTTTCTGATTGTAGCAAGCAGGTGGTTTAGTTATGATAATTACTTGAGGAACTTGGCTATCAGCTTCACCCAATACCTATTTGTGGCAATAACCAAGAATCTATATTTATGGCCTCAAACCCCGTTACTGAAAAACATAACAAACATGTCAACATTAAATGGCATGGAGTATGGGAGGTCATTAAAAAAAGCCTTATTGAAATATTCTTTATCGAAGGCACAGTTAACTCCACCGATATGTTCACAAAGAACCTTGGCCATATAAAGCTCAATCAGTTTCGATCGCAACTTGGGCTAGTCTTTTATGACAATGCCATTACTTCCTAAGGTGTCTTTACCTTAGATGCTTATGTGCCTTTACCAGGCAGCTTAGCAAGAGGGAGTGTTGAACAAGCACCTTAGTGTAGCTCTCAACCACCTATGAAAAGTAGTCCATAGTGTAGGTTACTATATGTAGTAAATGGTTCCCACCATACCTGTACACTATATAGGTTCAAACTCAGCTTATCTGAGTTCTAATTCATCTTGTTCTACTACTTTGACCA
>JBBPTC010000654.1:0-13392 GCA_038093955.1 Boletus albobrunnescens
CATACTTAGACAGTATATAAGGTAGACACTTTAGCACAGTAGAACCCCAGTCTTGTTCACTTCCTTCCTCCCTTCTCTCCTCTCCTCCATAGTGGCTCATTAGCAGCCTTGACCAATAGATTGGACCCTTGACCTTCCCACTGATATGCTGACTGACTGTCAGAGACTATAGTGAAACCCTAACAGACTTGGGTTATTGACCTTTAGGAGATTAGATTGTTACAATTTCCTGTCTGGACTTGTGATACTACCACGATGTCCATCCCAGTCTTGACCTACGATATCACCATAGTGTCACTCCTTGATCTTCGACTATCCTAGGCTACACTTGTCCTTACCCAGGCCAAGCATAACAAAAGATTGATGCTATTCAGAAGGCCTACCATCATATAGTATGCCACCATTTCCTCATCACATAGACGTGGTCAATCCGACTGACCTTTAACATCTATCCCTGTTCCATGGTACGCTCGATACTGCAATCAAGAGCCTTCGGTCTCTCCTGAATCCTCGAACTCTTTGCCCACCTCTTCTGAAAGCGAAGACCTTCACCTCGCCTCTCCCATAGACAAGGAAACTGTCCAAACTCTAGCACATGACCTCTTGGCATCGCTAACCTTACCCAGACCACCAACACCACTCTCTCCACCCTCTATTTCGAGGCAGACCTCCCTCGTTATAGCACTTCCATATCCAATCACCAGACCACCTACTCCTACCCCTCTTGCCATGTCATCTACAAAGCACACTGAACTTCACATCAGCTCTCCTGAGGAGTATGATGGAAACTCAAAGAATGCCAAATCTTGGCTAAATGCTGTACGAACTTATCTTCTGACCAACAAGAATGTTTACAACACTGATGCGAAGAGAGTTGCTTTTACGCTCTCCTACATGAAGAAAGGTGCTGCCTATACCTGGGCATCTTTTTTTTGGGCAGCTGCCTTAGATAACAACTCGTTCAGAACCATGTCGGACTTTAAGTCCAAATTCCTTGAAGCCTTTGATTACACCAGCACCAAGACTGATGCAATAACCTGGCTGACTACTATAAGGATCAAAGATCACAAGGTACTCTCTGAGTACATTACCGAATTCAAAAACCAGGTCATGGTTAGTGGCATCACCGAGGACCTCATCCTCATCAATTACTTTTCTGCCAGCATCCCCAAAAACCTCATGAGACAAATCCTGGCCATGGAAACTGTACCAACAAAGGTCACTGACTGGTACAAAAAGACCATGGTTTTCAAACAAGGTGCTGACCAATCTGACCTCATCTGTACCATGCACAGAAACCCCTCCTCAACTCCCTGCTTCTTTTTGCATACTCACATCAAAGAAAAAGATCCTAATGCCATGGATGTCAACATCATCCGAGTCCCTTTTCCTAAAACAAAACTCACCAATGAAGAATGAGTACAATTCGCCAAAGAAGGATGATGCTTTAGATGTCACCAAAAGGGACATACATTGTACAATTGCAAAGCTGAATTTATTGGATCAGTGCCGAAGAAAACGGAAGGAAAGGTTCAAAAGGCAAAGAAAGACAAAGAAGATCTCCCTAAGCTGGAGAATTGTAATGATGAAGAGGACATAGTAGGACGTGTCCAATTCAAAAAGGGTTTTTAGAACGGAGGCCTCTACTGACACGAGTACCCTCCTCCTCTTCTCTCACATGCACTCCTATACTTGTACCCTCGAAAACCAAGTCTCTTCAGATCCCAATACAAGTTATTGACCCCTTGCACGTTATGAAAGTTGTTGACACTTACACCCTAGTCGATAGCGGCGCTGACATTTCCTGCATCGACTTCAGATTCGTCCGAAAACACCAATTACCCACCACTTGTTTACTGAAACCGATTTCCATCTGAAACATTGATTAAACGATAAACAAGAAAGGCCAGATTTGTTTCACTTCTGACCTTTACCTAAACATTGAAGAAATAGCCCAAAAAGTGACCTTCTATGTCATGGACTGCAGAACTGAGAACATCATCCTCGGACTTCCTTGGCTGAAGAAAGCCAATCCCTCTGTCAATTGGAAATCGAATACCCTTATGATTGATGAATCCGTGGATAAATCGAAAGGACTTTATCAATCCTACATGTCCAATGCTCTCTCCAACGACACTCTCTTAAACCAACATCGCCCCCCTCCTCGACACACTATGATCAGAGCAGCCGCTGCTGATCACCTGGAAAAGTTTATCGGATATGAGTTCAAAAATGAATACGTTCAATGAGCCCACAACATCTACACCTGCAACTGGATCGTACGATTTGGCACCTTTTTCTCTCCCTTAGGTGTCTCTGTTCTAGCCAAACTAACCTCCATTGCCAAAGTAACATCTGCCATGGAGTTAGCCAGAGAAGCCAACAAGAACAAGAAGGAAACTGTCCTTTCACCTGAATACCAAGAGTATGCTTCCATCTTCTTGAAGGAAGCTACTGACCATGTTCCTCCATCCCGACCCTATGACCATGAGATCAATCTTGATGAGTCATTTAAGCCAAAGATCGGAAAGATCTACCCTCTTGCCCCCAAAGAAAAAAAGGCGACAGATGCCTTTATCGATGAAAACCTTGCATTTGAAAAGATCCGTCCTTCCAACTCTCCCCAAGTGTCCCCTTTCTTTTTCATCAAAAAGAAAGATGGCGGTCTTTGCCTGTGTCAAGATTACCACTATCTTAACGAACATACTATCCACGACATTTACCCTCTTCCTTTGATCTCCGACCTTGTCAATAAGTTCAAGATGCAAAAGTCTTCACTAAGTTTGACATTCAATGGGGTTACAACAATGTCCATATCAAAGATGGACACCAATGGAAAGCCGCTTTCATTATGCATCGCGGCCTCTTTGAACCAATGGTCATGTTCTTTGGCCTAACCAACTCTCCTGCCACATTCCAACGATTCATGAATGACTCATTCAGGAACATGATCGCTGAAGGATGGCTCATCATCTACATGGACGACCTCCTTATCTTCTCTACTGACCAGGCAACCCATGAGGAGTGTACAAAACGCGTTCTTCAATGGATGCAAAAACTTGACCTACACTTGAAACTCTCCAAGTGTAACTTTGCTACTGAGGAAGTCGAATACCTTGGTATGATCATCTGTCCTGATGAGATCACCATGGACCCTGTTAAGCTCGACGATATTGCCAAGTGGCCTACTCCAGAGAAAGTCAAGGACATATATTCCTTTCTTGGCTTTGCCAATTTCTATCGCCGCTTCATTCCAAACTACTCTATCATCATACGCCCCCTAATTGATCTCACCAAGAAATCCCAGGCCTGGGCCTGGACCCTCCTGTCAGAGTGCTTTTGACCACCTCAAAGCCCTTTTTCTCACAAAACCTATTTTACACTTACCAGACATTTCTGCTTCATTCGCCATCACAACAGATGCCTCAAAGTACACCTCTGGGGCTGTCCTCCTTCAAACCAATGCCAATAACAAGTGGCACCCTTGTTCTTATCTCTTTGAATCATTTTCCCCCACAGAGAAAAACTATGACATCTATGATTGTGAACTCCTCGCAATCCTCTGTGCCCTTAAAGCATGGTGCCATTATCTCCTTGGCTCCACTTTTTTCATCCAGGTCTTTACCGACCACAAAAATCTAACCTATTTCTGTTCAGCCCAGCACCTGAACCGTTGTCAGGCCTGCTGGCTCCTAGATCTTGTGGATTTTGATCTCAAGATCACTCATGTTCCCGGTAAAGATTTTGCTGCTCCTAATGCTCTTTCTCGTTGCCCGGATCTCCTTCCTGCCTCTGACAACGATAACCAAGGGACTGTCCTTCTTCCTCCCTCTCTTTTTGTCAACATGATCAACTCCACTATCTCTAATGTTATTGACGACAAATCCAAGAAGGACAACCTCTACTTGTCCATCCTCCAGTCCCTTGACAAGGGTCTCCCCGCTCCTTTCCATTCCCACCTCTCTGATTGGCAACTTCATGATGGTATCCTCCTTTATCAGAACCATGTTTACATCCCTCCCACCAAGGGCCTCCATCACTCCATCATCTCACATTGCCATGATCACCTTTTTGCCGGCCACCCCAGTATTACAATTTATTCTTTTCTTTTGTCTTGACTAGTCCTCGTCGACTAGCTATGCTAACCTCTACTTGTCTCAGACTATTCCGCACCACTTAGCCGTGCCACCCGCTAAGTCCTGAGTCTCTTATCTTCTTATCTCTGATCATGTGTACATCATTGTTCTTCGTCGTTCCACGACCTTCCATTCCGCAGTCACATATTCAGACTTCTCCCTGTGGAATTCCCTTTTCTGTCTTGGTCCGTGCACATTGGCCTATCTATATAAACCCCACGATCATACCAAGAGTATTTTAGCTTCGATCTCCTAGGTGTACATCCTGTAACCTAGTCTGAGTCTAATAAACTTCTCTTTTTCTTTCAAAGTCTTGCCTCCTCTATTACAAGTCTTCACTGCACTTTGAGTGATGTTCTTGATCTAGTTGTCATTGAGACTATTGACTCAACACTTACTTGTATGAATGGCACTCCACCATTCTCTCTTACTCGACTCGTGACATTACTGCACGATGTCACTCTCAACCCTGACTGACTCGTGACATTACTGCACAACATCACTCTCGACCCCGACCAACTCGTGACATTACTGCATGGTGTCATTCCTGACCTCGACCTTTGACTATCCTAGGCTATGCTTGTCCTTACCCAGGCCAAGCATAACACCCAGCTTCTTGAAAACTCAACAGCTCATCTCCACCAATTACTGGTGGCCTGGCCTTGCCTCTCATGTCCATTCCTTTGTGTTTGGCTGTGCTGTCTGCCAGCAGAACAAAGTGAACACTCACCTGACGTCGCCCCCACTCCTCCCTATTTCCTTGACTGCCTCTCAACCCTTTCAGCAGATCTCTTGTGATTTTATCACTGATCTTCCTCTGTCTGCTGGTTTTGATTCTCTCTTGGTTGTGGTCGATCAAGGGCTTACTAAGGGGGTGATTCTTTGCCTGACTACAAAAACCTATACCACCGAAGGAGTAGCCTCACTCTTTTTCATGAAAGTCTACTCATGCTTCGGCCTTTACGACAAAATCATCTCGGACAGAGGTCCCCAATTCGCCTTTGCCTTCGCAAAAGAACTTGGGAGGATCCTTGGTTACGATCTCTCCCTTTCTATAGCTTATCACCCTCAGACAGACAGTGAAACTGAACAGGTTAATCAGGAAATTGAAACCTATCTGCATATCTACTGCAGAAATAACCCCACTGTATGGTCCGAATCTATTACCCACACAGAATTCACCCACAATTACTGCCCTCATTCCATCACCAGCAAATCCCTGTTCTTTCTGATGATGGGATACCATGCCCTTCCTGATGTTATCGTCTCGTCCAACCTCCCTGTCATTGAAGAACAGATAAGCTCTCTCACCACCACCTGAAACAAAGCCCTTGCTGCACACGAGCTTACTAGGCAAGTTATGGCCTCTCGTTCTCGAAAACCATTCTCTCCTTTCCAGAAAGGCGATAAGGTGTGATTGGAAGCCTACATCCTAAAATGTCATGTCGTTCACCCAAAACTTGCCCCGAAGTGAGAAGGACCCTTTACTATTACCAAGGTCTTATCACCTATCACGTACCAACTCTGACTCCCACAGACATGGAAAATCCATCCTGTATTCCATGCTTCTCTTTTATTGCCCTATCGTGAAAATACCGTCTATGGGAAGAACTTCCCTGTGCCACCTTCTAACCTGGTTGATGGCAAAGAAGAATACGAAATTGAGCAGATATTACGCCACTGCGGAACTCCGTCCTCCCATTATTACCTAATCCAATGGAAAGGATATTCAGCTGAAGAAGACTTTTGAATTTCTAAGTGGAACCTCAAAAATGCAAAGTCTACACTCAAAGAGTACAAAAAACTTCACTCCTCTGCCTTTCCTTCCTCGTCCCTCCCCTTCCTCTTACCCTTCCAACAAAAATAAAAACTGTCACTGAAAGCAATGTCCACCATGTCCAACCTCTACAAATTGTCTTTTCTTTCTACTGAATCTTCTATTACTATTACTGAACCTTCTGTTACCATAGACACCCCTCCACCCTCTAGCAGAACTACTCTCACTGCCGAAGAAAACCTACCCCCTATTGCCCAAGCCATTATGTCATCCTCTCAAGTATTCGTTCGTGCTCCCGCCATCCCTGTTGTTTCAGTGGACATTCCACTCTTCGCCCATCATCTGGTCGATGATCTCCCAGATGACAATCAAATTTACCGCTTCCATTCGTACTTTAGGAACTTACGCCTCACAGTTCCTATTAACACCCATCTTGACATGGGATCCCCCTTTCTCGCCATCTACTTGGCAGCCCACCAAGTCAGCCGGCTAGAACTCCTAGCCAATCATTATTCCTCTGACCTGCAATTCGATTTCTTCAAATCCATTATCAGAGATATTGTCAAGCAGCTAAACGACTCGATAAACATGCTTTTACACCAGATGGGCTTCTTTGACTTCCTCGAAGACCTTGACCGTTACCTCCAAGAGCTCAGTGAACAAGAGCACCCTCCATTCGTCCCTCTCTCCTCCCCTCATGTTTCAACCGTTCCATTGACCCTGTCCATATTCTCGTTGGCCCTAGAACCAGCTGAACTTGCCTATGCAGAACGTGTAGACCATTATTGGACAGAAGGAGATGAAAGTGTCACACTCCCATCCAGTCACCCTCATTTTGCCAAAGCATGCCACCATTGTCATCGCTTAGGTCACTTCCAATGTGACTGTCATTTTTATTGCTGCCCTCTCTGCCTCTGATTTGCACTGGGTCATTTGCAGGCCACTTGCCCTCTCAAGAGAAGGTCTACCCCTACCACTCTGACCTCTCCTACTCCATCCTCCTTGTCTCACCACACCCAATCCTCTCGGGTGTCTTTCTTGTCTTTTGGTCATGGTACCAGATCTGTAAATTTCATGGAACCTCTTCTGGTTCCTCCTCCATCCTGACCCCATACATGACACACACATCATCGTCCTGTCCCTCATCCTCCTTTTCTGCTGAGGTCTCCCTCACCTCCTGACTATAATGATGAATATGACTCTACTGCCTAGGCCAACATTACTGGGTCTCCGGGGGAAGCCTATTTAGATCTGTAAAGAGTAGTTCCAATAGGAGTTTGGAATATAATGGGGGGGTAATATTACGATTTATTCTTTTCTCTTGTCTTGACTAGTCCTTGCCGACTAGCTATGCTAACCTCTACTCATCTTGGACTATTCTGTGCCACTTAGCCATGCCACCCGCTAAGTCCCGAATCTCTTATCATCTTATTTCTGGTCATGTGTACATCATTGTTCTTCATCATTCCACGACCTTCCATTCCACAGTCACTTATTCAGACTTCTCCCTGTGGAATTCCCTTTCTTGTCTTGGTCTGTGCATGTTGGCTCATTTATATAAACCTTATGATGGTATCAAAGTACCTTAGCTTCAATCTTCTAGGTGTATATCCTGTAACCTAGTCTGAGTCTAATAACATCCCCTTTTCTTTTTGAAGTCTCACCTCCTCTGTTACAAGTCTTCACTGCACTTCAAGCAGTGTTCTTGATCTAGTCATTATTGAGACTATTGACTCAATGCTTACTCGTATGAATGGCACTCCACTGTTCTCTCCTGCTTAACTCGTGACATTACTGCATGATGTCATTCCTGACCTCAACTTGTGATATCACCACAACATCGTTTCCTGTCCAGACTCGTGATACTACCACGATATCCATCCCAGTCTTGACCTACGATATCACCGTAGTGTCACTCCTCGACCTTCAACTATCCTAGGCTATGCTTGTCCTTACCCAGGCCAAGTGTAACACAGTCACAGCATAGGTGACATCTGGATGAGTGCTAAGTATAATGTATGACAGGGATCTGATCACCTGTTGGAAATGAGATCACAGTTCTAGGTCTACTGGATCATTGTAATCCTAAGGATAATATCCCTGGGGTAGAGATGTGGGAGTGACTCTGGAATTCTGCATTTGGAAACGCTCTAGGACTTTTTCAAGATAGGTGCACTGATCAATCATGATCTTGCTACCTTCCCAGTGAATTCGCATGTGTAGAAACTCCTTTGCAGGACCTAAGTCTCTACATTCCCACTCGCACATGAAAGCACCCTTTACTTCATTTACAATGGCCTTATTAGGGCCACAGAATAGGACATTGTCTACATAGACGATGGCAACCACTACGTTAGTGCCTTTCTTCCAGAAGAGGAAGATACTGGTATTGGACTTCAGATGTTCAAAGCCAAGGTCTTTCATAGACTCATTGAGAGTCTTCTACTAGGCCAAACCAGCTTGTTTAAGGCTGTATAGGACACGCAATAAGCAGAGCACTTTGTGCTCTTGCCTAGGTATAGTGAATCCCTCTGGTTGGATCATGTAGATCTCTTCTTTTAGTTTGCCATATAAGTAGGTGCTTTGAATATTGAGTGCTTTGATGTGCCAGTTCTCTAAAGCTGCGAGTGCAAGCATAAGCCACACAGTCTCAAACCTGACTGGGGAGAAGATATGGTCGAAATCGACTCCCTCTACTTGAGAGAATCCTTTTGTGACTAACCATGTGCACTTTCAACCATCAGGTTTCTGATTGAATACCCATTGGTTTTGAAACGACCAACTCACTTAAGAGCTAGTTGTTTGGTTGGAAAGAGTACTAGATGTGAGCCAAACACTAGCTGTTGTTGGGAAAACTCCAGGAGGACAAGACTGCCCTCTCCTGGTTATTTATTGGACTTTATATACTGTAGCTACATGCACACAGACCGTGCTATGCTTATCTCTACTTACTATACAGAGGTATGAGTTGGAATGACTGGGTATGACATGTGTTTAGGCTGTGTGCATGTGGATCGGGTGTGGCAAGTTATGAGTGGATGATAGGGGTCATGAGGCGAGCATATGTATGACTAGGCGGAACATGTGTTAGATAGCATGACATGTGAAGAGGTGACATGGTGAAGGTGTGAAGAGTGAACATGTGGAGCCGTGATATCGTGAAGTCGTGAAGTGGTGAAGTTGTGAAGACGTGAAGGCGTGAAGACCTGACTGATGTGACTGATGGATTAGGATAAGATGATTAGGAAAAGTGTAGTGAACTTTGGTAGTGAAATGGTTATCGACTCGAGATGAGCGATTGAGGACTAGGAAAAATAGGGAAAAATAGGGGAAAAATAGGGCATGTGTAACAGGTTTGATATAACCTTATGCCCTTTAGGGCAGTCAATTAGTTCAAATACTTTGTGCTCATAGAGAATATCAAGCTTGCATCAACAAGCAGCTTTCCATTCCTCCTGTGCTGCAGTGGATAGCATCTTAATGTTCCTATATGTTCATTCACATAATGGCTTAGACTCTGCAGTGTCTAGCCTGATAGCCTTCATCATCAAAAACACAGCTAAATCAACTCCCCCTTCATGACATAAGTGAAAAAGGTCTACATTACTGCTGGAGGTAGAGGCAAAAGCATCAAAGGGTGCAGATGGCTCAGCATTGTCAGGATCATTATCAGGCACAGAAGGTGCAGGTAGACCAGAGGGTCAGGATGATGGACCAGGATCCCATGATGAACTCTCCCATTGTGGATGGTGTTTGATGTCAACAGGGTGATGTCTATCGCCATAGACATTGCTGGGCTGGGCAGGCATGTGGCATTTCTATTCAGATTGCCTAAGCAGAGGTGGAGGCACCACTGGAGGAGCACCAGGTCACTGCTTACAAGGAGCAGGGGGCTGGGCTGGTGGTGCTCACTAGGAAGACAGTGTGTGAGAAGGGACTGGCAGAGGAGATGGACTCTGAGCAGTGGGTCAACTGGGCAAATAGTCAGTGCCAGCAGAGGGCAGTGGCAGTATAGGTCCACACTCATTAGTGGCAGGTGGCACAGAAGGTGCAGCAGGGCATGTGCATGGAATGACATAATGTAGGAATTGTGTTTTATCGAAAAGTGTGTGTGTGGAATGAAATAGTACATTGTTGGGGGAGTGCATGAACAAAAAGTTTGCACTATTGGTTGGTGCAACCCCTAGGTATACCATTAGCTCAGATTTAGGGGCCATTTTATTGGCCTGCACATCCTCTGGTATATGCACATAGGCAGTGCATTCAAAGATGCGGAGGTGTGCTACATCTGGCTGTTGTTTGTATATGAGCTTATAGAGAGTGCACCAGTTATGATGGCACAATAGTGTCCTATTGTAAATATGGATTGCATGAGTGATTGTAAACTCCCACCAGCTTTTGGAAATGTAGGCTTCATATTGCATAGCCTCAGCTTTATCCATAATGGTGCACATGAATCATTTAGCTCAACCATTTTGTTGTGAAGTATGGGGGGTGTTTTGGAAAACGCATATCCCCTGTCCTTTGAGTAGGTTATCAAAGGCCTGTGATTTGTACTCTCCCCCTGCATCGGAGTACCATCCTTGGACTATGATATTGAATTGCCTGGAGACTTCAGCGAGGAAGTACTTTGTAGTCACCAATATAGTATTTTTAGTATGCAAAGGGACTGTCCATGCCATAGCCATATAATCATCAACAAAGGTGATGATATACCAATATTAGTGATATGATTCGGTGGGAAAGGACTTAAGGTCTGAATGAATGAGTTCAAACACATATGTTGCACGATACTCAAAAGGAGGAAAACTCCTGTTTGGTAGTTTGCCCATTACACAGCCAGGGCAGATGGAGTCTGTTGTGGGGATCTCAACATTAGGCATATTTTTGACATGCTTATGGACATGTCGAAGGACATCTTTAGATGGGTGTCCAAGTCATCGATGGACAATGTTATAAGTAATAGACTTCATCATATGGGCTGATAGTTCAGCGGTGAGTGGTAGCCTTTTCAAAATAAACATATTAGGGCTGATGTGGCCTGGTACAAATGGGACGAGAGTAACACCATCACCATCAGTTACTACTAAACTGTTTACATCACCACAAATTTTCGCTCTGTGACAAAGAAGTTGACCTAGGGAGACAAGTTGAACACTGGAGTTGGGAATATGCCCAACATTGTGGAGTTCTAGGATGTGCATTTTTAGGTGCTTATTCTTCCAGTTGACAAGTACTTGGCCTGTACCAATTATATATATGACACCAGAGGTGGTTTACATAGGAATTTTTTAACTCTGTGTATTCAACAAAGTCACTTCAATGGAGGGTAAAGTGCATTGAAGTACCTGAGTCAAGGATCCACAATATAATGTTATGATCACATCCACACGTTTTATGTTCATACAATTTGAAATGGCACAAGCACAGTAGTTTATTTGTAGACACAGTGGTATCAACATTCGCTAACATGATGTTACATTTGACTACTCAAGTGATACATAACATGTCAGAGGGGATGCAATATGAGCAAGTGCATGCAAGTGGGGATGGACAAGTCATTTGCCTAATCTGGTGATTGAAGTCTTGTTCATCATATTTAACTTCAATGCTAGCAGCTGCAGCCAACTGCATGTCGATATCCGAACCAAAGATACTGACTGTATCCTTGTCCTTCTTCAGGGGCAGGGCCAACATAGCCTTCATAAAACTCCTCCATATCTGCTAAGTCCCATTCATCAACTGGGGGAGACTCGATTGCATGCTTGCAAGAGCATTTCCTTTTGGCTGAAGGGGGCAGAAGCTCATCCTTGGACATTTCTTCAATTGTTGCTATTAAGGTGGTGAAGTCCTATGGGTCCAGAATATCAGAGGTGAGCGAAGGAAACCCAAAGGCTTCTGCATCAAACATCTGATGGGAGAGTGGGATGGAATCCACTGACAGAGCAAAAAGAGAAGGAGGGGTAGATATATACAAGAAAGGGCCAGTGAGCAGGATAATCATGTTGAGCCCATGGATGTTCTCCATGTTGGGGGTGATCTCAAGCCTTTCAGCAAGCGAGAATGCCTGTTTGATCTGAGGATCAAAAGATGGGCCTTGTTTCCCTTGGTAGAAGGAGGGCATGCAATGTGCCATTAAGTGGGGGTCAACAGTAGGCAAGGGAGCTGTTGTGTCAAGGTAATGGGTCAGGAAGATGATGGCCATGGAGGTGATGTGGGCATGGTCATTAGATTTCACCTTTTTTCCTCAATGCATTTTCTTCTTCTTCTTAGAGGCGCTAGCCTCTCCTTTTTGCTGTTGCTACTGAGGCTGCTGCAAAGTGGAGGGCTGCTGCTACTGCTGGAAAGAAGGGTTGTTTCTCTTCCTTTTTACCACACTGATGTGATTTGCATGTGTGGGTTGTTTTCCTTAGGCCTTTTCCGAGAGATGGTGCTGGTCCCAGGATAGAACCATAGCTGCATGGATCTCAGTAGTAGATGGATCCTTTGGTTTTCCAGCAGTATCCTTCACCTGGACAATCATTTGAATGACAATATCCATTGTCGCAGGGAGCTTGCTTAGAAGCAGCATTGCTTGGATTTTGGCGGGGATGTCATAGCCAGCTTCCTTGAGCCAGGCGAAGAGAGTTTCGGCCTTGGAGAGGGCTGGCGCTGGATGTACATTGGCAGAGACCATGACATTTAGGAGCTCCTTGAAAAGTGCATATATTTGGGAGATTCCAGGTGTCGCATAGTCTCCTTCAAGGGCTACAACTAATTCCTTGGTGGTATTATGCACCAAATATTTGGCATGGAGAGCCTTATTCAGATGAAGGGTGATAGAGCCCATGATCATCGAGTTACCCCTCAACCAGCTGATCCAATATGACATGTCATTATGGTCAGTCATCGGTGTTGGCATGGGTGAAGGAGAGACCTGTATCACCCAGTCATGGCTAGTAGCAAAAATGTACACTTACATGGCCGGCCACCAGGAGGCCCAGTTTGCACCAGTGAAGACCGGGATATGAGAGTCCTTAGCAACAGTGGTTGAAGACAATGACATTTTGAGTAAGTATCTGGAATGCAACAGCATTAGCATGCTATTCCAGCATAGGTTCACCCTATAAGGTGGAAAACATTTATCATGAACAATCATTTTCATGATGTTTAGCAAGAACAGTTAACCACTAAGGTTACTTTTTGCTAGATGGCATCGCATGAGTTAGGCATCAGATAGGTGCAACTGTGAGGTGCATACTATTGAGCACTAACAGGGCTCATAATCTGTTGAAAGCAGGTTGTAGCACAGAGAACTGCCTAAACACTCATGGAGGTACACTGGTTGATGTGATTGAGGTTGAGGGTTCTAGTTGTTACACATGCCCTATTTTTCCCCTATTTTTCCCTATTTTTCCTAGTCCTCAATCACTCATCTCGGGTCGATAACTATTTCACTACCAAAGTTCACTACACTTTTCCTAATCATCTTATCCTAAT
>JBBPTC010000655.1:0-13388 GCA_038093955.1 Boletus albobrunnescens
TGAAGTTGTGAAGATATGAAGATGTGACTGAGGTTGATTAGGATAAGATGATTAGGAAAGTATAGTGAACATTGGTAGTGAAAGAGTTATCGACCCGAGATGAGTGATTGAGGACTAGGAAAAATAGGGACAAATAGGGGAAAAATAGGGCGTGTAACAGGGCAATAGGCTATTTCATCAACTGGGCCTTGGTAGAAGCATACAAGTTACGAACTTCTAGATTAAAAACACCCCTCAAAGCCACCAATGCCAATGGAACTGCAAATCATAGTGGTCTAATGTAATGTGGTGTAGAAAAACATTAGAACTCCTTTCCTACAGTTATTGTTGGCCAGGAATGTCAACATTAGTAAAAGATTATGTCTCAAGATGTGATCATTATGCTAGGTTCAAAGGACAAAACATTGCTGGAAAGCTACAACCTTTACCAATCCCAGATAGATCATGGAAGGATATGATTTCACCACAGATCTACCCCAATCAAAAGGATTTGATTCAATCTTAGTTGCCATTAATTGATTCTCTAAGGAAGTCAAATTCATTTCTTGTGTAAAAGTGACATCTGCTCTTGACATGGCTTGCCTTTACTTGGATCATATATGGAAGCATCATGGACTTCCATCCACCATTATTTCTGATTGTGGCCCATAGTTTGCATTCCAGGTGATGAAAGATCTATGCCATAGATTAGGAATCCAACCTAAATTATCCACCACCTTCCATCCACAAACTGATGGACAAACCAAATGAATGAAAAGAGATCTCCAACAATATCTTTACTTATTCACTTGTGAAAAACAAGATGAATGGGTTGATTGGCTGCCCCTTGCACAATTCTCATATAACTCAAAGCAACAACAATCTACTCAGAAATCTCCTTTTAAAGTGACTCATACTTATCAGCCTCACTTGGGTTTTGAGCAGTGCTCCACCAAAGCTCCTGCTGCAGAAAAATTTGTAACAGATATTCAAGATACTATAGATCAAACCCAAGCTCACCTAGAAAAGGCACAATATCATATGAAGAAACAAGCCAACAAACATAGATCTAAGGCATTTAGTTATGTCATTGGTGATAAATTTTGGCTATCTATGGAAAATTTGAAATTAACACATGCTTCCTGCAAGCTGTCAGAACAATGGTTAGGACCTTATGTTATTATGAAATTGATTGGCAATAATGCTATCAAGGTGGATTCACCCAGTAGTGAACATATCTAGAGTAAAATCCTATAAAGAGTGTCTCCCAGGCCAACCTATTGATAAACCATCAATATTGAGATAAAGGTCAGAGGTAAAATAGATCTGGCCTTTCTTGTTGATTATCTGGTCAATGTTTTGGATGGAGATTGGTGATGGTAAATAAGTGGTGGGGAGACAATGTTTTCAAACAAATCTGAAGTCAATATAGAAGATGTCAGTATTACTATTGACTATGGCATGAATGTCAATGACTTTCATGACATACAAGGGGTCAATCACTTATATAGGAATCTATAAAGACTTTGACTTTGAAGATATGAGCACAGGAGTGTATGTCAGAGATGGAGAGGAGGATACTCACATTAGTAGAGACCTCCATTCTAACAATCCTTTGAGAACCAGACATGTCCTATTATGTCCTCATTTTTATCTTCACAAATCCTTCAACTTCAGAAGGTCTTTATTGTTCTTAACTTTTTTCACTTGTTCCTTTGTTTTTTTTTGGCTTAAAGATGAACTTTGTAGTACAGTTTGGGAACAAATGTCCTTTTTATCAGCATTTGAAAAAATGCTTTCTTTTGATATATCATTGCCTTTCTTCAGGTGTTAATTTCTTTAGATGGATGGTGTCAATATTCAGATATTTTTCTTTAGAGGTTGTAGTAGAGAGAGAATATCTAGTAGACAAGAAGGGAGTGAAGGTGGCATTGCAGTGCATAGCATGGACAAGGGCAGTTCAATCTTCTCCTTGTTTGAAGACCATTACTTTCTTGTATCATTCTTTGATGGTGCTAGGTACTTTCTCCATTATAAGAACTTGTACAGAGATAGAGGTGGGGATACTAGTAGTGAACCAGCTAATTAGAACCAGTTTTTTGGAGATGCTGCTAATGGCAACATGTATTTTGAATTTGGTAATATATTCGGCAAGGTCACTGTACTTGCTAACTTGCATAGTGGTAAACCAGGTGTATAGAATCAATCTTGGTTGTGGCATGGTTAAAGTATTTAAGGAACTGGTCCTTGAATGCATTAAGAGTTCCAAAAAAATTGATGGCAATTGCACTACTTCAGAAGGTGGATGCCAAAGCATAGGCAGAGCCCTTTTTCATATTAGAAAGAGTAAAGATGACTCACTTTGCATCAGTGGTGTATATGTCCTCATTAGTCATGAGATATGTTAGGATGAAGTCAAACCAGGACTTGACATTTTGTGGATTCCTATTATACTCCTCTAGGGTTCCAATTTGAAGTTTAGTGGGTTTCAAAGAGGATATGGCAGTTATTGGGGTAGGAAGGATTGGAGTAGGTGGTCTAGTAGGTGGGTATGAAAGTGCAGTTGTAAGAGAAGTCTGCCTTGAGATAAAAGGCAGAGATGGCAGGATTGGAGGTCTTGGTAAGGTTAAAAATGCTAAGAAGTTGTGTGCTAAGGTCTGAATTACTTCCTCATCTGTTTGAGAGGTAAGGTGAAGGTCTTTGCTTTCAGAAGAAGTAGGTGAAGGGTTTGAGGGTTCAGGAGAGGGCAACAGCTCCAGGTTGCAGTATTGAGTGTATTATAGGATAGGGATGGAGGTTAGGGGACAGTCAGGATGACCATGTCTATACAAGGAAGAAATGTTGGTGTACTATACAATGGTAGGCCTTTCAAGATAGCTTCAATCTTTGTTATGCTTGACCTGAGTAAGAACAAGCATAGCCTAGATAGGGTTGAAGAATGAAGAAGGCTCATGTTGACAAGCTGTCAAGGAAGGATCTCATATAGATGATGAAGTCACTGTAATGGTGGTGGTTACAAATAATGCAGATGATGTAACCAAGCTTAGTCTGAGTGCAAACATACATGAAGATGCACCTCTTTGGTAAAGACAGCTTTATGGAACCATACTTGGAGAGGTTCCCCCTATATTGGCAATAGGTGATGACTAAGCAAAGTGATGTCAAAAGGAGCCATATGGTGATGGCAATGAACTGTATTCAAGTAGTTGCCTACCCTAGGCAGATACAAAGGTCACCTCCTAGGGCTAGGGCTTTAAGTATTATACTAGAGTGGTTACACTGGTATTGTGTAGATCAAGCTTAGGGCTTGATTGTCTATAGTGGCTAGGTTATATACTAAGTGAGGCATGGCTATGTGCCTCAATAAGAAAGTGCTGGTCCATGTGGCACTAGCCTTTATAAGGAAAGTAGAATAAGTGGATACCTGTCAGGGCTCCGCAAGTACAGTCTCCATGGATATAAGAAGTCAAAGTAAGATCCATGGAGCAAGATAAAAGATAAAAGATAAAAGAAACTCATTAGAGTTTTATTATACATCATATATCCTATTAGGGATATCAGAGAGCCATGTGGATATGGATTTTAATCTAGGAATGGGGAGCTGTGAGGCTGTGCTATGGTGGGATTCTGTAGTGTTGGTGTATTCCCAGGATGATAGGTTGTTGGTCATTAGAGCCTATTGGAGAATATAAGGGAATAGGGTTGGTTCAGTGGCTCGAGGGCAAGGCCTGGCATATGCAAGAAGAAGATAAGTGATATGGAGAAGGGTCCATTATCGTGAGCAAGTGGATGAGCTTACAAGCTCAGGTATAGGATATATGGTATGTCAGCAACACCAGTAGCATGGTGGGTTATCATGTAACTCATTATACGAGGGCAGTGGAAGGTAGAGTCATGTGGGTGATCTGTTACATGAGGTATTTGGTTTGAGCTCTGCCAAGCAAGGTTGGATGTCAGACTGCAAGTCTAATGATAACTATAACAGTCATAGTGGAAGGTCTTAGGTTACAAGATAGAACAAGAATGACTCATGCTAGAATGCTAGAAGGCAATAAGTCAACAAGGAAGACTTCATATAGATGATGAGGTCATATAAGAATTATCTCAGATTGTGAGATAAGATGAGGATAAAAAGCATTGGGTCAATAGTTCTAATTCAAGAACACCACTCAAAGTGCAGTGAAGACTTGTAACAAGAATTGAGCATTCAAGAAATCAAGTAGTATTCCAGAGACTAGGATAAAGATTTCAGAACTTAGTGGGTGGCATAGCTAAGTGGTGTGGAATAGTCCAAGGTAAGACATGGTTAGCATAGGTAGTTAGTGAGGACCATTCAAAATGAAAGAAAAGAGAAAATTGTAACACTCCTCATCAACCTGTCACTCATCCTCCCTTGCCTTCTAATTACAACAATGAATATGACTCCATTGCTTGGACCAACATCACTGGATCTCTGGAAGAAGTCTATTTAGATTTCTAAAGAGTAGCTCCAATAGAAGTTTGGAACATAATAGGGGGTAATGTTATAATTTTTTCTTTTTTCTTTATCTCAAATAGTCCTCACTGACTAGCTATACTAACCATGTCTTATCTTGGGCTAATTTGTACCACTTAGTGGTGCCACCTGCTAAGTTCCAAAACCCTTATCTCTTATCTTTGATCACATGTATAACTTTGTTCTTCATCATTCTACAACCTTCCATTCTATAGTTATATATTTAGGCTTCTCATTGTGGAATTCCCTTTCTTATTCCAGTCCATGTACATTGGCACCACTATTTAAACCCTTGCATTTGCAGTACTATTCTTTAGCTTCAATCTCCTAGGTCTACTCTTGTAATCTGTAATGTGGAAGCATAGTTTCAGTGATTTTCGAATGTTCCGAGGTATCAGCAGTCACTTGGACACTTCTGACAGAGAGGAACTTGAGCAGACACGAAGTCACTTCTCAAAGTCTTCTAGGGATCACATAGAAACTACACTTATATTGTGTAAAACTAGCTTGGTTTACTGTACAAGGGGCATTGGATATATATACTGGTATAATGGTATGGCTGTGTTATCGAGAATGGTAAAAGTGGAGGTAGGGCTCTGTATCTACAAAAGGGATTGGAACCTCATAGGCATTCCACATTCTGCTTGTAAAGAGTGGGACTCTATTTACCTATATGAAGTCAGCACTGATATCAACCAAAAGGAGTCACGGGACTCCATGCACAGCCATATCATATCTGGAAGGTGAACAAGACATCTGAGCTGTGAGAGAAGCCCATGTAGAGAAAGGACATCCATAAGAAGTGTTAAGTAAAAGAGACCAGGTTCCAAGGATGGTCTCAATTGGAAGACCATTTAGAGGTGAAGAAGAAAGAAGAAAATGTGTCAGATAGGTCCCAAGGCTCACCTGTTAACTATAACATAATCTAGTCCCCTGGAATATTACTTGCCTTCTCTCATTAGGACTATTGACCCAATGCTTCTTCTTATCCTTGTTGCCTATACAAGTCTTTCTCATTCACTTGTCACTTCTCAGTGCAAGTCATTCTTGTCCTTTGACCCTACCTAGGCTATGCTCATCATCATCTAGGCCAAGCATAACAAGATCTCTATTATTGTTTTTTTATATGAGGATGATTGCTACCAAGGAGGCATTAGTCATGACATGAAAATGTTTTGACATATTAGACATTCAAAGCACTGATTATGAACAAAAGTTCTTTTTAAGGTAGTTAAAAGTATTTTCTTGTTTTTTCTTCCAACACCAAAGTGAGGATATCTTGGTTAGATCAAGAATTTGGCAAGTATGCTTTGAAAAATTCTACTTCTTCAATGTTGAAGTAATACTTTTCCAGTTTGACTTCAAGTTAATCTTCATAAAAACTTGCTTAGTTCTCTTTCAGAGTTCTTTCTATGTGGTCATGTAGATAAGGTGATCATCCATGTAGATTAGTATTCATCCCTTATTCTTTGTCTACTAGAAGGTCTAGTCTATAAAGGCCTGAAAGGTTGCAGGAGAATTGTACATCCCAAAGAACATTATATTGGATAGAAAAGACCAAAGGTGGTAATAAAGATGGCCTCCCAAAGGTTTTTTTTGCTTGATTTATATGTTATTATATTTCCATTATAGATATATTTAATTTGGTGGAGTACTTGGCCTTTTTCAGTTGATACATGAGATCAGAAATCAGAGGCAGAGTGTATGTATTCTTTATGGTGCATTGATTGAGGTATCAATGATCCTGACAGGATTGTAATAATCCATACTTTTTTGACATGAAATAGAATAGAAAGGCTTGTGGTAAATTTGATGGTTCAATTTTGCTAGTCTCCAGATGTTCTTTTATGAAGGCTTTATAGGCTTCTTGTTCTTTTGGATTCAATAGATAGGCTTTTGCCACTTTCAATATAAAAGAGTTGTCAAGATCTATCCTATGATCAAATTTGTAATTTGAAAAAAGAGACCCCTTTTTCTTCTTTTTGAAGACATCAGCATATTCTTGATACTCTTTGGGCAATTTGACTTCCCTTTTCTGAGTGTAATGGTGGTGGTTACAAATAATGTAATAGTGTAAGCAGAGCTTTGTTTAAAAAGCATTCATGATATTCACAAGTTAAAGCAGCTATTGGAGAGTCTCTCAGGACTATAATAGATGAAATGACCAACCTACTTAAGAGTTAGTTGTTTGGTGAGACTAGAGCAATAGGGTGAGCCTAAAAACTAGCTATTGTTGTAATGTGGAAGCATAGTCTTTTGATGATTTCGAGAAGTCAACAGTCACTTGGACACTTTTGACTGAGAGGAACTTGAGCAGACACTAGGTCACTTCTCAAGGTTCTCTGGGATGGCGTAGAAACTACACTTGATTGTGTAGAACTAGCTTAGTGTTATAGTACATGATCGTCTGGTAGTGAGGATATGGCTGTGTACCAAGAAAGGGAATGTGGAGACAGAGCTCTGTATCTACAAAAGGAATTGAAATCTCGAAGGTATTCTGTATTCTGTCTATTCTGCTCCTTCAGAGCGGAACTCCATTTATACTAAACGGGTCAGCACTGGTATTGTCCAAAAGGAGTTGTGGGACTCTGTACACAGCCATATCATATCTGGATAAGTGACAAGACATCTGGGTTGTAAGAAAAACCCATGAGAAGAGATGGACATTCATTTAGCAAGAAGAAGAGGCCCAAGGATGGTCCCAAGTGGGAGTCCACTCAGAGGCATAACAAAAAGGAGAAAAGATATTGGACAGATCCCATGGCTCACTCGTTAACTGTAACATTACCCCCTCCGTACCTTCCAAGACACTGTCTTGGATCTCATTCGAACTCCTCCCTCTCATTGACAATGTAGTCTGTAAGGTCAAAGGAGGGGTTGTCACAAAAGGGGCACTCCCCTATGTCATGCTTGTATTCCCCACACAAACGACAGATCTGCCTCAGGCAGTGGTATTGCGAGTGACCCAGCGTGGTGTAATGGAAGACCAGGCAGGTGTAATGGGGGCAATCTGAGTGGAGGTGTCCACGTCAGTTGCACATGAAGCACTGTGGTTGGTGCCTGGGATACAGTGATGGCGAGGGGAGATGGTTGACATCAATTGGGTTGGTTTCAGTGCCTGCATCAGCAGACATTATTTGTGACAGCGATGTGTAGGGATGGATGTGGTCTGCTGTAGCTTGAATGTGGTAGGAGAAAGGGAGCCCTTTCCAGAGAAGTACCATCCTGGCCTGTTGACAATAGGAGCTGGAGGGTGTTGGAGTCTCAGGGCAAGGTTTGATTGGGAGGGGGTCTGGAGAAGGTGTTCGAGCAAGGATGAGGGGTATGGTGGTGAGGAAGGCCAGGGTGTCTTATTCAGAGACAGCAGGCTGAGGGCAAATTCCTCCAGTAGTTCCCTGAGCGTCGTCATTGGACGGGGTTCCAGTAGTATGGAGGGTGATACCCAAATTGGCTGGGGATGGAAGAGTGGGGGCAGCAGCTTCTGATATAAGGGTGGACTCTTTAGAAGGAGAGTCCCAATCATTGACGTTCCAGTTGTCCACAGTGGGATCATTGGATAGGTAGTATAGTCTGTCGTGGAAGGGGAAAGCGTTGAAGATGGGATGAAGGATGGGGAAAATGATGAGGTAAGGGAGGTCATTAAAGATTCTCCCCATCCCGTGCTGGTCAAGGGTGTCAAGGATTGAGGCTCTGGCCTCTGAGAGGGCTTGTCCCATTGCATGGGAGTATACTGGGGAGGTATGTTTAGGTAAGAGCTGGGCGTGGATGGTTCGGGCAGCTGCATAGGAGTGGAAGATGTCCACCAGAGAGACGAGGGTTCCATTCTCAGAGAACTCCGGGATGAGGCAGATGTTGTCAGAGGCAACTGGGTTGCTCAATAGGGCGGTATATATGATTCATCAGCTTTGAAGAGGAAGTCAATGGAGGTGAAGGGGTACTTGAATGTTGAATTCAATGGCAAAGATATTGTTGGAGGAGGACATGAGTGTTTAATGGTCGTTAGGATGGAGGAAAGACAGACAGGTATCTGCCTTACATTCATCCAGGAGTTCCTTGGCATGTCCTAAATTGTTTTCTGGCTCCCAGGTGTTTTTGGATGACAGGTACCCTTTCCATTTTACCAGGAAACTCCAACGCTGTGCAGCTTCCTGATGAGATAGGATCTGTTCAATTTCAAATTCTTCTTCCCCATCTATGAGATCTGGTGGAAGTGGAACAAAATTTGTTCCATGTTCCACAGTCTCCTTATATGGGGATAGGAGTGAGGCGTGGAAGGCATTATGAATCTTCCATGTCTTTGGTAGTTTTAGTTTATAGGAGATGGGAGAAATTACTTGTGTAATTTCAAATGGTCCTTCCCATCTCAGGGCCAGTTTGGAAGGATAATGGAGGTAGAGGTTTCATCCTTCCAGCCATACCTTATCCTCTACTTTCCATGGGTTGAACTGAGAGCCCATTCTTTCATGAACAGCTGGGCCTTTTTGTGAGCTTCATGAGCCTCCTCTCTTGCCTTGGCTAGTTCAGAGAGGTGGGTTTCCACAGCTAGGATGAAAGTTTGCCCTAGAGTGGGATATCCTTTGGGTTCATACCCTATCATTAAGGAGAAAGGAGTCTTCTAGGTTATGGAGTGGATGGAGGAATTATGGTGATATTCCGCCAGGGTTAAGAGATTTGCCTATTTTATTGAGTCTTCTTGACAAAATATTTGGAGATAGGTTTCAAGTTCCTGGTTCATTCATTTCATCTCTCCATCAGTTTGGGGGTGGTAGGCAAAGGAGAGTAGTGGATCATATTGCAGGAGTCTAGCCAGTTCTAATGTGAAAGCAGAGGCAAATTGTAGATCTCTGTCTGAGACTATTTTGTCATGTAGTCCAAAGCGTTTGAAAACATAGTCGAGAAAAAGGGAGGCAACTCCTTCCGCGTCTATAGATTTGTGACAAGGAGTGAGAATTACCCCCTTAGTAAGCCCATGGTCGACCACAACCATGACTGAGTCAAACCCCCGTGAGGGAGGTCAGTCGGTGATGAAGTTGACAGAGATATGCTGGAAGGGGTGTTCGGCAGTGAGGGATAAAGAGGTGAGTGGGGGGGCCATTGGGTGGATGTTAACCTTATTGGCTTGGCAGAGGGCACATTCCTGGACATACTGGCAAACAAAGGCAGCAAGTCCCGGCCACCAGTAATCATATTGGACGAGATTAAGGGTGTGAAAGTAGCCACCATGGCCTCCAATGGGGGAGTCATGGAGGGATGCGAGGATGGAGGCATGGGAGGATTCTGGGACATAAAGGCGATGACAGTAATAAAGTAAGCCATTGTTAAAATGCCAATCTTCCTTGTAAGAGGAGGAAAAACCGGAAGAACCATTGTGGAGAGCATGTAGTTGTTTTTCAATGAGGGAATCCATAGCAGAGAAGTGTTTAAGTTGGACAGAAAGGTCTAGATCTAGTTTCCAGATGAAGGCATTTTGTAGAAGGACTACGTCCTCGTTGTCTTCTGTGGTATCAGGAGTATCTTTGTGGGAAAGGGCATCAGCAGGACCCATTTGGGTACCAGGGAGATGGTGAAAGACTAGGTCATAATCCTGGAGGGTGAGAAGCCACCTGGCCTGACGACAAGAGAGTTTCCAAGGGTCTTTGAAATATGTCAGGTTCTTATGGTCAGTGAGGATAGTGATGGGGTGTTTGGTGCCAGTGAGGTAATGTTGCCATTTCCTGAGGGCACAAATGACGGCGAGCAACTCTCTGTCATAGATATTGTAATTCATTTGGCAGGTGAGAATGTCCTAGAGTAGTAGGCACAGGGATGGAGGTTGCTATTTGCATCATTTTGCATGAGCACTGCTCCAGAGGCTATGAGTGATGTGTTAGTCATGATGTGGAAAGGTTGAGAAGTGTTAGGCATGTGGAGGACAGGCTGGGAACAGAATATCTTCTTTAGATGTAGGAAGGCAGCTTCTTGGTCTGGTCCCCAATTCCAAGGGGTATTGGTTTTTGTGAGATCAAGGATTGGTTGAGCATGTTGGAAGAAGTTTGGAATAAACTTCCGATAGAAGTTGCAGAACCCAATAAAGGATCAGACTCCTTTGACCATCTTTGGAGCTCCCCATTCTTGGATCACCTTCAGCTTGGTTGGGTCCATTTTGATGAGTCCAAGATGAACTATCATTCCTAGAAACTCTACTTTCTCCATGTTGAAGTGGCATTTTTCCAATTTGACTCCTAAATAATTATCCTGAAGACATTGGAGTACTCTTTTGGTACGATCCCATAGTTTCTTCAGGGTGGTGGCATGAATAAGGAGGTCATCCATGTATATCAGGATCCACCCTTCATTCTTTGCCCATTGGAAGATCCAGTCCATAAACGCCTGGAAGGTTGCTAGGGAGTTATACATTTTGAAGAACATGACTGTTGGTTTGAAGAGACCAAAGGGTGTGATAAAAGTGGCTTTCCAGAGGTCTTTCTTCTTGATGTGGATGTTGTTATATCCCCACCTTATGTCCAATTTGGTGAAATATTTTGCCCCCTTTAATTGGTCCATAAGGTCAGAAATAAGTGGAAGAGGGTAGGCATTCTTTATGGTATGTTTGTTGAGGTAATGGTAATCTTGACAGGGTTGAAGGGTTCTGTCTTTCTTTGGAATGAAGAAAAATAGAGAGGCTTGGGGAGAATTCTCCCTGCAGCTAGGTGTTTCTTAATGAAGGCCTTACATGCCTCCTGTTCCGTAAAGGATAGGCTTTTGCTACTTGGGGAGTAAAGTCCAAGTCGAGGTCAATTCCATGATCGAACTGTCAATTTGGAGGAAGAGGGCCTCCTTCTTTTTTCAAGAAAACGTCTGAGTATTCTTGATATTCTGGTAGAATGACCACTTCTTGCTTTTTGACATCTTGGGCAATAGTAGTGGAGATGGTGGTTTTCTTGATATGCACCTCTTTGGTGGACTTGAAGTGTTTTAGATCTACGTGGGTGTTCCACCAATGGTTACTTCTCCTAGTTAATTTAGAGACTTGACATTTGTTGAGGAAGATATGAATATATTCTTCTTCAGGTCATGTTTCTAATGTTTTGGTGTTTTTGGGAATTAGAATTTGTCCTTTTGACCAATCTATGGCAGGGTTTGCTTCTCGGAGCCATGGTAGTCCTAGGATGACATTGTCTTTTCCACAATTGATCACAAAAAAATTTCATAGTTCCCTTCTTTCCCCTATGTGCAAGAGAAGGGAGGTCTTTTTTCGTATTAGGCTGTTATGGTTTGTGGTCCCATTGGCATTAGTGGCTTTTAGAGGTTTCTTCAGTTGAGATGTTGGTAGTTTGTATGCTTCAACTAATGCTTCATCAATGAAGCATCCAGTTGCTCCACTATTGAGAAGGGCTTGGATGTTGACGATTTTTGTTTTTGCTCCTGGTGCACAAAGTTGAATGGGGATATTTATTGACGTACTTTGTGCACTGGATACAAATATAGGAGAGAGTTTAAGAGTCTAGGAAGGAAGAGATGATGTTGACGTATTCTTCCTTTCTAAAAATCTTTGTTCTTGACCCTCCATTCCCTGGCTGCCTTTAATCCTTTATGGAAAGGGTCCTTCCTTACTTGACATTTGCAGAGAAGAGTAGTCCCTTTGTTTGGATCTTCCTTTTCATCTTCTTCTCCCCAGAATAAGGGCGAATACTTGTTTGCTGGGTCAATTTTGATCTTGGTAATTGGCCTTTCTTCTTCATCTTCTTCATCTTTTGTCTTTTTGAAGGCAGTCTTTAGAATCTTCATGGCTGCTTGTTGATTGTCTCCTCCTAATGTGGAGAGATAATCCTGTAGTTCCCCTTTAATAGACACTCCTCTCATTTTTTCAGAAGGACGGTTTGTGGTTCTTCCCCTAGGAAACTTTCTTCCTAGACTACCTGTTACGATTTATTCTTTTCTTTACTCTTTTCTCTTGACTTGACTAGTCCTCGCCGACTAGCTATGCTAACCCTTACTCGTCTCGGACTATTCCGCACCACTAAGCCGTGCCACCCGCTAAGTCCCAAGTCTCTTATCTCCTTATCTTTGATCACGTATATAACGTTGTTCTTCGTTGTTCTACAACCTTCCATTCCGCAGTCGCTTATTCAGACTTCTCCCTGCGGAATTCCCTTTTCCATCCTGGTCCGTGCACGTTGGCTGTATCTATATAAACCCTGCGATCGCGCTGTAGTACCTTAGCTTCGATCTCCTAGGTGTACATCTTGTAATCTAGTCCGAGTCTAATAAACTCCTCCTTTTCCTTTCGAAGTCTCACTTCCTCCTTGCAAGTCTTCACTGCACTTTGAGCAGTGTTCTTGAACTAGTCATCGTTGAGACTATTGACTCAATGCTTACTCTCTGACTTCCTGACCGACTCGCGACATTACTGCGTGACGTCTCGAACCAACTCGTGACATTACTGCACGACGTCACTCTTCCTGACCGACTCGCAACATCACTGTGCGACGTCACTCTCTGACTGACTCGTAACATCACTGTACGACGTCACTCCTGACCCCGACCTTCGTCTATCCTAGGATACGCTCGTCCTTACCCAGGCCAAGCGTAACAAAAGATCGAAGCTACCTGAAGGCCTACCATTGTGTAGTACGCCACCATTTCTTCCTCGAACAGACGCGGTCGACCCGACCGTCCCTTGACCCCCATCCCTGTCCCATGGTACGCTCGATACCGCAACCTAGAACCTTCCCCCTCACCAGAACCCTTGAACTCTTTGCCTACTTCTTCCGAAAGCGAAGACCTTCACCTCGCTGACCTGCATGCATTTCATTCATGCAGAGTCATGGAGTGTCTATCCTTCCATTCTGGAGCAGATAGAACTCATAATACCCATACCAGACTCTCAAGTATATAGCAATCTTGAAGTGTCTGCAAATAGCCCCTATTTCTC